>CM077241.1:14270996-14345996 GCA_039654775.1 Spinibarbus caldwelli
GATAATTATAATTGGCTTTGAGGATGATAATGATTATAACTAAACAGCCAAGACTTTGGAATATGTAGTGATATTATTTAGTGATTTTTCTTTTCATTTTTTGGGGGAAAAAAAAGTTGTACGCTTGAAAAAATGTGCAAAAATCGCTGAAAACTCTTCATGTAAACACCTTAATTGATTCGATTGGGTTTGATCCAAATTAACTTTCAATCAGATTAGGATTCATAAATACTACGTTCAGATACATCAATCAGAATGTACCTTTGTACCTTCTTTTCCTCTAAAGGGTTCATAATAGTACCATAAGAGTACATATTGCTACCATAAGTGTACATAATTACTACTCTAAGGTACTAATATGTTGTACCCCTAAAGGTACAATTTTTGCACATTTTTTTTCTGACACTGCTAATTAATTACATTCATTTTAATAATTTTCCTCTTTGCACCTATTTGATTTATTTAGTTGTTTTACTGATAAAACAACAATAAAGTCAGTTCAGTTGATTTTAAAAACTTGAATTTAATTAAAAGCCAATCAGGGACAGTTTTCAGCTTGTTTGGGATGTGCAGATTATGTAAAGAATATGGCACGCAGTACCCCCCACAAAAAAACAGTATTTTTTATATATTTTAGAAATAAGTGTCAGGGGAAATTATGGACAATTACAATTTTCATCATAGTCATTGTGCCAGTTTAAGGTTACAATTACCAGCATACAAATCCTGTAGTGAATTCTAAATAAATCCCATTCGTTCCTCTCTGGGGGGCCCAGTCTGCTCGACTCTTATGAATGTGCTTGTTTTGCAGGATGGAGGGAGCATGTCTGTAAAGAGAAGACTAAAAGGAAAACATTTTAGTCTTCTTTTAAGAAGACTTAAAAAATGACAAGTCCTTCAGTATGTCCTGATTCATCCTTCAGCAAAAAAATTATGGTTAGGTGTCCTGACATGTCACTTCCTGTGAAGAGTTCTTGAGTAAAATAAATTGCAGTCACTGACCAAACTCACCAACCACAAGCATTATTCCTCACCCACTCACACAAACATACACACATATTTTGCAAGCACCTTGTTCTCCAGTGGCTAATAACCAGAACCACAATTAAGATGATTGACGGATGCCAATAGCCTCTTGTCTGGCATTTCAGTTTAATTAATTCCATTGTTTAATCAAGCACAAGGTTTAATCTTCGGACTTCAATTGTACTTTTAATGGAAGGTGGAGGTCCAGAGCGGCCGCATGCTTTAGAGCGGCTCGTTGTCGTTGCTTTGATTAGATCATGATTACAGCCCATCGAACGCGAAGAAAAAAAATCACGCCAACAGAACAAACTTTAATGGCACTTTGTAAACAGCGTGCAGGTCTAGCCTGCTTTGACTATTGACAGGTTGACTGTGTTATTATGTTGTCAAGCTGCCATGGTGAAAAAGCATGTCCCCTTTTAGTGGTGTGTAAGTGAGGGAGATGTGTATTCCCAGAATTGACATGAACCTCCGACGTAAAGAGCCATTTGTTCACATTATGACTCTAATTATTGCCATTTGCTGAAATGATCAGGCTCTGACCAATGCATGTGTGCCTTTTTCCTCTCCACTGACCTAATGCAAATTCTTTTCTTACATACAACCGCTTTTATTGTACTTCCAGCACGGCTTTTATTTTGTTTTATTTTATTTTGTTTTGTTTTATATTTTATTTTTTTCTGTTTAGAGGTGCCATGAATAAATAAATAACTGAATGAAATAATCGTGTATTTTTTTTAAATGTGAAATTACAAGAAACTTACTAACCTGAATACTAACTTGAATATTTAAGGAGACAAATTTAAGAATATTTAAGAATTATGAATATAATAATAATAATAATAATAATAATATTTAGATCATGGCATAATAATGATCATATTAGTTATTATTGTTATTGTTCTTATTATTAATTCATAATTAGATCATGGCATAATAATAATAGTCTTTAGTGTCGTTTACTTTTTAATCATGCTTTTAATTTAATTTAATTTAGTTTTATATTTTATTCTTTTCTGTTTAGAGGTGCAATGAATAAATAAATAATTGAATTAAATATTCATGTATTTTTTTAAAATGTGGAATTACAAGACCACTATGGAATTACTAACCACATCTTTTAAATATTTAAGGAGACATATTTGAGAATTATAGTAGTAATAATAATAATAATAATAATAATAATAATTAGATTATGGCATAATGATGATAATAATAATAATAATGATAATAATAATAATAATAATTATTATTATTATTATTATTATTATTATTATTATTATTAATAATAATTCATAATTACATCATGGCATAATAATAATAGTTTTTTTTATCATGCTTTTCATTAGTTATTTTTTGGGCAGCTTTTCAAATGCCTTGATGTTTTATCCATATTTCAGACCCAGACTGTCAATTATCCATTAAATTCACCATAAATATGAATTATTACTGTTTAAAACTATGATAATCTAATAACCAAGTTAACAGCCAAGTTTTATCAAATGTCATTGTACTTGAGTCAACGGTGCTTGAAAAAACAAGGTAAATCATGTGAACATATATATATATATATATATATATATATATATATATATATATTATGTGCCAATCATGCTGTTAATCTGTCAAATTAGATGGGAAATATGTTTAATTGTGTGTATTTAGGTTAAAATCAACCTTAACAAGACTAGTAATGACAAATAATGTCATTCCATCACCTTCATTCCCAATACTGTTAAACACAATAAATGATTTGAGACATGTCGGAAATGACAATGTTGTGAGAACAGAAACATTCCAGACAATCTATCCAGTGCGAAAGTGTGCACTTGAAACACATTTGATAGTGTCAGTGTTGTCATAGTGTGGCCGTGTATAGTATCGTCTGCAGCAACACAAGCTCTTGTCTCTGTATATAGGACATCTCTGATCCCAGTGTGATTTGCAGAGGAATGGCACTGTAACTGTGGTAAAGGCAGCGCTGGCTCTCTGTTTCTCAGCTGGAGTGATCTCCCACTGCGGAGCGCTGGAGGAGGCCTGAGAGGCAGGCAGCAGTGGCCCACTGTGAGGCTGCCTCACCAGGAAACATTCACTAAAAAGGCCTGTCAGTCTCCACTTTAACAGCCTAACTTAGAGAATGTCACAGTGTGTGAACGGATGTAAGCGTTATAATTTTGTAGATTCATTCCACCCACACATACTGACATTTTATCTTTTTTTAAAATCACAAGACAGAAAAACTGATGAACAGCATAATGCCAGTTGGCAAATCAGATTTGTTGGATTTGTTAACTTTCACATTTACCTTCCTGAAAGAAGATGATTTTATTTTGGGCTGTTCATATATATTTGCTGTGGGCGATCCATTAACTATTATCACTATGTGCCCTTGAGCAAGGCACTTAACCTTGGGTTTAATCCTTGGTGGATTGTCGCTGTAATAACTGTACTGTAAATTGCTTTTGATGGAAATGTCAGTTAAATAACAGATTAGTAATATGGTTAATCCAGTCTGCAGTGTCCTCGCTAAAATACATTAATGCATAGAAGCCACTTTTTCTGGGGCACCATACATACCTGACAATCTGAAGATACTTAATGTTTCAGGATTCAGACATGGCCACTGAGGGATTTTCTGCTGCTTTATGACATGGAAAAAGAAATTGTAAAATGGGAGAGGAAAATAATTTTTGCAGAACGGGCGGTTACATAGCTGCTGACCTAGATTAGCTCTTATTTTTGACATCTGAGTTAGTTTGTGCATAGGCAACAAAATTAGCCCCTGTGAAGTTTTACTGTGGAGAAACAGCGCCACCTTGTGGTCACAATGAATTTGTTCCTTTTAAACATAGTGAAATGTTTATGTACTGTAATTTAATACTGGAGGCATAACTTTGTCAGAAATATTTTTTTATGTGTGACAACCAATGATGTTTTTAAACTGAGGGACTGGTGAGCTTTACATGTGTAAGCATATTTCTTTCTACACCACTGTCCATCTGTTTTTATTGTATCTGTCTTGTCCTGTTTTGCAGCATCTTCTTCTGGTCTGGAGGATAATTATGCCCTGAGGAATGATTGAGGTAAATCTTCCTGTTACACTCATGCTTCATTGAGGATCTTTGCAGTTACAAAACACACGCCATCAAAAATCCACACAGGTAACAATATCTTGATGTGTGGTGGGTGGGTGTTTTGTGGGTGTACTAGAACATGCTCTCATGCTTGGTGGTTCGAAAATCGCATTATTTTTCACATAATGTACATTATTATAATACCTTCCTCCCCAGCCTGGCACAAACGGCTCTATTAGTTACGGGTTTTAAAGTGGTAACAATATATATATATAATTTAGTTTTTTTTGCTAAATTACATTTTAGATAGGATGTCAACAACAGCTTAAAAATAACTGCATTTACTACGTACAGATAAGTGTAATGGTAATATGTATTATATTTATTGTTCTTTAATTCTAACATTATAACATGAATTGCAGTGAAATTGTTATACAGTTGAATTTATTTATATCATAGTCCCACAGAGTTACACTATTTGTGACGGCATATATATGCAAATTAATTCTCTGTCTGCAGGAGGCGCTGTTGTAGCGGGAGAGAGCGAGGTTTCTCCGGTAACGCTGTACACAAAGCAGAGCTCCGCTCACAAACGCTGGTTTTCAGACATTACATGCAAGATGAAATGAAAATGACATCCAAAATTTTCTGAAAACAGTCGGTTTCCATCAGAAATACAGTGATATAAAAACACCCGCACCTGGTTTCGATTTTGAAACGTGCATTCGAATTTCTGGAGGCGGGATTTATTTTAATGATATTCTAATGAGCCAATTTGTGATGTCACAAATACAGGAAAACAACTTTGTACTCCAAACGAGCCGTTCGTTGTAGTTCTTGAAAAGGGATTTTTTAAAAACAAAATATCTCCCTTTGGAGTGGACTTTGAGATTTGTAACTTTGTAGATCTTTTTTATGCCCAAACATACACACTACACACTGACTAAAATTCAAAAAGTGAAAAAGCATAATAGGACCCCTTTAAAAAGATAAGTGAGGAAGGGGCCCAAGATTTTATCAAATTTTTTATATAAAATATTTTGTTTAAAATATTTAATGTATTTTAATACAATATAATAATATAATATGCAAAATTTACTTTTAGCCACAGCCCTCAAACAAGTTTGATTTTTGGCCCTTCATATTAAAAAAAAAAAAAAAAAAAAAGTATTAATTTGATTTAAAAAAATAAAAAAGTTTTTTAATTTTTATTTTTTTAAATATTTTGTTTAAAATATTTAATGTATTTTATAACATAATGGAATATAATACAAAATTTACTTTTTGCCACAGCCCTCAAACAAGTTTGATTTTTTGCCCTTCATATTAAAAAGCTAGGGCACCTCTGGTTTAAAGACACCAGGCTTATCAGTAGCCTAATTAAAAAAAACAAAATTGAATTATAATGAACCATGATTCATTTTGTGAGGGATGGGGGGAGGACTATGATTTATGTGTGTGTTTTTTTTTTAGCATTTTAATCTAATTAGAGTTAGATTATTTTGATATATTATTAATTTAGATACATTAAAATCATGCAGCTTCTTGGAAATTTGAGGCCCCCTACTTAATTTTAGTTATATATTAAATTTATGCCACAGATGTTACACGTTGTGTTATTTGTGCATTATTGTAACAGACATTTGTCATTAAAATTATGCCATATTCCTACTGCAGGGAAGTATGCAAATTTGGATGCAGGGATACAGTAAATTGCTGAATGCACCTTTAAGTGCACAAAAATATGTTCTAGTGGAGACTGTTGTGGTGACTTTAATTGGGGATAAAGCTGTAAGTCACCTGCAGGATATTATTGAAGAAAACAAGAAGAAAGCACAGTAAAGGTGGTCGTTTTTTGCCGTTAACATAGAGCCCGAACCCTGAAGCCTTCAAAAGCCCAAAGCACTGCTGAGAGCCAAGCTCTTCTGCTGCTTATTAACATAAACACGTGATTCATCTGTGAGAAGGAAATGTAAAACAGGTCGAAGAGCTATTTACTGAACATGTCTTCATATTTTATAGAAGTAACTTCATAGAGTTACATTTTTTCAGGTCATCAGCAACACTGAAACAAGCCCGTGTGTCCTTCAGGCAGATCAGAATGTGCTGGAGAGGCACTAATTGAGCAAAATAATACAATTAAGGCTGAATACTCCTTTAACGAGATGTTCAAGGTTGCTTATTCTGTGCAGAATTGACTCTTGGCTGGAGACAGTTATCATGCTGATTTAAAAGGAGCAGCGTGTTAACAAGCAATCAGTTATGCCCCTCAGAGTGTAGATGTGTGTGTTTGGCAGGGGGTAGGAATGATGAAGGGTTAATGCATTTATATTTACTACACCCCACTGGGGTGCCAATGCAGAGACAGGATGCAAATGTCAGTGGGCGCAACAGAATTCACAGATTTGTCGCCTTGGTTTAGATGTTTCCATTCAGCTAACCTCGCCTGTAAAGTCATGTACACAGAAGATCCAGTTCTACCTAGAGATTTTTAGACAATTAGTAAGTGTAACACATTTACTTCTTGGTTGACCAGGTAATTTTGACTTATTCTTTACTGTGGTTTCTTTCATTTGATTGCCATAAGGGTAGATGTTTGTTCAGCCTAGGTTTTTAGCCAGCAGCGTTTGCTGAGCAGACTTGAGACTTGAAGGGATATTTAATCCAAAAATAAAAGATCTGTCATCATTTACCTTCATGTTGTTCCAAACCCTTATGAGTTTCCAAACCCTCAATGTTTTTTTCATCAAAATATTTTGTGTTCTGCAGAGGAAAAATTCATACAGTTTTGGAATGACATGAGGGTCAGTAAATGATGACAGAACTGTAATTTTTGGGGTGAACTATTACTTTAATATCCCTTTAGTGCAGTGGATCTAAACCAGGGGTCCGGGGCCCCTTTAGAAAATGTCTAAGGGGGCCTCAAAATGACTTAAAATGATTTAAGACTAAACACGCATTAAAATGTGTTAAAACAACAAGGTATTTAATTCACCCCCTAAACAACTGTTTGTTTTTCTGTGAAGAGTTATAAAAATGTGATTTCTAGACCTGGAAAAACCATAAAATTTTATGAATGTTCCATTTTCTAGTTAAGCCAAGCTCTAAAATATTAACAGACAGGAATAAAGTGAGTAAAAATATTTTTAAAAAATATCTGGTAAATCTGGAAATATATATATATATATAAGTCATTGAATGTTGTTGTGGACAATGGTAAGCCTTGGAGTCAAAAGGGTTGAGAACCACTGCTTTAGTGAACTATTCCTTTCTAATGCGGTGTAATTACTTGGCACAAGCACAAAATTAGAAATGGTTGAAAATAAGGATTTTGGAGCGCTTGTAATGAGGAGGAATGACATTTGGTAGATGTAGGGTTTAGGTTAATGATGGTAGTTAGGACTTTTCTTCTGCTATTCATCATTTTAATGATTTCTCTGTAGCCAGTTATGATTCGATCCATTATAAGCGGACACGTTAATAAATAACAATGAAATCAGATTTGTGTGTGAAAGCAGATAAACAGGCTTGAGAAAATGGTGAATAGTGGGTTAAAAGACACTGAAAGTCACTAGAGCGACAATGGGAGTAGTTCTTTTTTTAGTTTATCACACTTATCTTGCAGAAGTTGTTCAGAAGATTTGGTTTCTGCAGATCACCCTTCCATAGGCCTTTGCATTGCATTGCAGTATAGACAGTGAACAAGAGAACACTTTTGTCAAGAGAACTCTATCCTGCTGTGCTCCTTGCTTTTTTGATTACTTGTTTGCATTCATTTTTAAAGACGTGAATGCTTAAGTGCAGTATCCAGCTACACTTCTGTATGTTATCTCTGCAATCACAGCAATGCCCTCCCTCTCAAAGTAGCAAAATGCATCACTAAGAAAGACAGTCTCAGTGGATCAGAAAGAAGTTGAGGCTGGTGTATTATTTCACTCGTGACACTTCAAATGAATGCAGATGGTGGTTGGGTAAAATTACAACAAAGTGTGAGTGTCCCTTTTTTCTCAGGTCTGTGACTGATATGTGGATAAGATGTGTAACAGTGAGCCTGCTGGTCCTGACATTCTCCATCTCTCTGAAAAAAAGTCTTTGTCAATCAAATACGTGCTGGTCTGAGCCGAGGCACAGTGGTAGTGCACATGCTCAGGGTTATAGTGCTCCTGTGGGGACGCAGCTCTGGAAGATGGTGTCAAACCAAAAAATAAAAAAACAGACAGAACCATTTTCCATGTTATCTTGTGCTTCCATGTTCCAGAAGTGTGACCAGGCATCCAGTCATGAAAAACCTGCCAGGCGTTTAGGCCCACATGGAATCTACATCTGCTGAGCTCCAAAGAAAGCTCTGCAGATTTCCACAGAATTGGAACGCCTGTCAATCATAAAATTCTTAAAATCCCTGTTCCCTTGACTGAATGTTTCTTTAAAAAGTTGGTTATTTTAGTAATGCTTGAAGTTACAGAACCAGTTATCTCTGTTTACCACATTTTCCTCATTAGAGCACAATTCCATAAAAGCACTGATAGGAGGGGAAAATTCTGTGTGTGAATTACTGACAATGCGCACATTAAAGAACACAGACGCAGCCAGATCATTTCATCAGATCAAGAGCAGCGCAAATTAGTGCCTGCTTTAAGACATGTTTTTTTGGGGGGCATTAAATAATGGCGCAAATACCAATAATTTGACGTGTGCAAACATTAGTAAATCGCGTTGCACGATTAATTTTAATACTCTACTCCCATAAATTTTGCGTCTGAAAGGGAAAATCCTACAAATGCATATTCAATAAGGTCAGGTGCAAAAATAACGTGTCCACACCTTTTTAGTGCTAATTCTTTTCTGCACGTCTTTAGTAAATCCTGACAGTACTATTTTAACGCCAAAAAATGGTTTGTGCTGGCGCAAGCTGTTAGTAAATATGGCCCTAAATTTTGGCAGAAAAAGTGACATTTTATTAACTCTTCTCCTGTGATGTTTTGATTGTGTTGGTGTCTATTTTGTGGACATGGATAAGCTACAATAGGTAAACGTGTCAGCTGTGTGAGTGCTAACAATATTGATTTCTCGATTTTAATCAAACTTCGTTTTGTTGACCTGATATCGATTCCTAATTTTCAAGCTCAGTCTTAGTCTATGCTGTTTCCTGTTGATGCATGAACAAAACTAAACGTTAAAAAAATTTTAAAAAATCAAATCAATAAATGTAGTGTAATGTGATGTAATGTTTTTTTCGCTCTTTAATGTGGCATGACAGATAGCTGTAGCCACATTTACTAAATATATGTACTATATTATATATTCATTATATTTTTACTTAACCTGTTAGTGATGTCTTTATTATTAAATGTGTCTTTATTTGTTAATGTAAGTGACGAATTGTAGTAGAGACATCTTTACAAACTTTAATTTCCATTTCTGTGTTTCAGTAAAAAAAAAATATATATATATATATTTTTTAGAGCGCATTTCAGTGGATACAATCTATATACTGCATATCTTTTTAAACCAAGCAAAATTGCAAGCAAGTGTGCAGAACATGTTTGTGATATAAAAATGGTAGAATTTAAACATTCAAATGTGTCGCTTCTGACTTTAAAAAAAAAAACAAAAAAACTAAAAAACATTTTAATAATTTAATACTAATGATACTTTTTTTGGAAGTTGTGTTCGTAGTCCACTCGTCTCAAAATGGTCTGTGTTTACGAATCATCTGCACACTTTGTGCACTCTCAAGGGGATGCTAGTAAAAAGATGGAGATGGGTGTGACTGGGTTCCCATGATTCCATTTATTCTACTTGGTATATAGAAGAGCCTCGGGCATCTACTGCATTCATTAGTTGCTGCTCAGTAGACAGCCTCTGATTCTTATTGATGTCATGAAAGAAGCGTGAGAGCATCAGCCGTCCATTAATGTCTCTTTAGCACAGCCTGTGAACACGAGTGAATGGTTCAGCTCAGCCAAGTAATACCATTGATCTGCTCTCATAAACTTGAGGTCCATCAACAACCCAACAACCACCCTACTCAGGCATCTAACTCCAGACCTCATGAGGAATAATTTTACATGATTACTACTCTTTTAAGTATTTTGTATTTTATTTATTTTATCATTAAGAATTTAAATCCGATATTTTTTTGGGGGGGGGGGGGGTGGACCCTATTAATCACCCAGAAACCCTAGTAACCATATAGAAACCCACTAAAATCACTCTTTTGCATTGGCAAGCACTGCTCACTATTCTTCAATCTACTGTAAAAATCTACTATCAGGTTTTTGTATTTTTATGACAGCATCTAAATGTGCACTTAAAGGAATTTGATAGGTCAGTCTCATGCACTGCATTACAGAAAGTCACATGTCCTCATTCTAATGTGACTTCTTGTAGAAGGATATGGGAAACCAATATAAGGCCATTTTGTGTCATCACAGATCTGTATTTGGCCGTGTTTGATATTAGGGTTGCAGCAGAATGACTTTGTGAAAACAGTTTTCTTTAATGGCGGATCAAATCCGTTGATGTGAATTTGAAAGTATAAATCATCTTTTAATTCATCTTTTAATAAATTTTATTTTCAAACATATCATTATAGTAATAAAATTAAAGTTATATGTAAAAATATATAATAATGTTTTTAATATATGTTGTAAAATTAGATAATTAAGTTACAAATGCAAAATATAAATAAGAATTAAATAAATATATAAAATAAAAAAAAAATATATATATAATCCAGCAGAAAAATTCATTATTGTTAAGATCTAGATGGTAGGATAATGTGAAAACTTGACATGCTGGCTAACAAAATGTGCTGTTCCATTCCATACATTAATAAAACCTAATAAAGACTAACATGGGAGTAAATGATAATAATAAATGAAAACATGAGAGTGACTTGAACAGCCAGATGGCGCTGTTGCCAAATAAAAGAAATGCTGAAGCCTTTCTTCCATTTTCAGCTTTAACAAATGAAGCAGAGCAGGACCAGCTTTCACTTTGGATTCTTTCTGTGTAAATTCAAATACACATCATATGAGCTTTTAAAGCTTCACAAAAGCTTCGAGTTTAACTGTTAACTCGGCAATAATAGCCAAGGTCTTTGTTGGTTATTATTTAAGGTACACTCTATACATATATTCTCTTTATTTTATAATCTATGTTTTTTGCTTTCTTCTAAGTTGTCTCACTGTGATTTTGTGTAAATTCTGAACCTGTCATCTTTGCAGGTGTTCCAGGATATAGATTGTATATCATTTGTGGTTATTACTGTGAACCTTAAAACTGGCAGGATGGCATTATGCTCTATAACAGAGCTTCATCAAAACTCACATCAAAGCCTAAGTAAATATACAGCACAGGTTGAGATGAGGTCATATCACCCCATCTTTCCCTATATAATCAGTAAATATAATGACCCAACACACAAAAGGTATATCAGTATATTACTATATCATGTTAATCTTGTAATTTACATAATTATTTGAAATATGAATAATTATTTGTAATGATTAATAACATTTTCCAAGAAATTATTGGAATAATTTGGCTTTAGAATTATACAATACATAAATTGTTTGTTTTTGTTATCTTTCCACTAACATTAACATTACACCATTTTCCCCCCACACAGTATAAATAAATTTATAAATTTTATAAATTTAAAAGATATTAGGTGCCTTAATAGCTTAGGAAGTCATTTTTTTGCAAGGGGATCATTATATGTGGGGGTCCGTCATTGGCAACAAAAAGTTTGAAAACCCCTGCATAAGTGGGATTTTCATAAGGCACCTCAAATAACCTTCTCTAGAAGCTTTCTACCTATTTTCCACCTCTATGCATTGTTGTGATTAATGATTATTCCATGTTTCCATTGCTGTACCTCCGTGAGCTAATAATAATAGTTCTCGGAACGTGCCACAGTAGCCTATATAGGCCTGTTTGCTCCCTTAAGCTAATCCCTCCTGAAAAAGAGTTCCGCTCTACAGCAAACTGCGCGCCTGCCGCCCTCCCTCCTTCTCTCTTGCAGCAGGACTGACATGAGGGAACACATCCCATTAGCTGCCTACGCTCGCTCTTCTCCTCATGGATAAACCAGCTGCACACCACCTCCAGTGCACCCCCAAACAATGGCACTCAGAAGGCACATTCTTCTCTATTCATATGTTCTGTAGCCTCCTAACGCCAGCCGTACATTTCTCCATTCTTTGCATAGTCATTATTCAATATAGCTAGGCTTGCTTCGGACTGCTCGGGCAAAGCCTAAACAAGTTCTTTCATATGACGGCTTAAGTCCTGCTTATTTCCCTCAGACTGTGATGGTTGGAGGAACTGAGACTAAAGCCAAACACCATTTCCAGTAAAGCCAATAGATCCTGGAGAGAGTAGGAGGACGTTATAATTGAGCTAAGGCTGAACAGAAATATGATCTCTGCTGTAACACTATCTTCCTAAAGTACAATGCGGCGATATAAGAGATTGTTGTCATCAGGGGAGGCAATTAAACATAAAGAAAGAAGAAAAGAAATAGGTGAATTGAACTATGGTATACAGTATATACCACTTCAATGTCAGTCGGCGGAATCGGTGGAATCAAAGCTCCCCTGGGAAGAAACCGACTCCACTTCAAATGCTGGTTTCGGCTGGTACAGTATATGGGCCTGGCATTAGTTTTCTCTTAAAGGAGTAGTTCACTCAAAAAATAAAAATGGTACAAACCTGTATGACTTTCTTTCTTGTGCAAAACATGAAGGATGTTTTGAAGGATGTTTTAGCTTTTTGTTGATGTGATGAAAGTCACTGTGGTCCAAAACGTTCAAGCTCCAAAAACAGCATACACTGCGGTTCAAATGTTTGGGGTTGGTTATATATATATATATATATATATATATATATATATATATATATATATTTTTTTTTTTAAATGTTTTATATCTTATGCTTACCAAGGCTGCATTTATTTGATCAAAAATACAGTAAAAACAGTAATATTTTGAAATATTATTTATTTATTTATTTATTTGACATGATCTGAGCTAACTTTGTGATCGTTAGATTTAATCCTTATTGGTAGCACGAAATAATGTAAAACTTTTTTTTCAGTTGGTCAGAACAAAACTGGCAGACGTTACTTACTTGTTCAGATGACATTTTCCGGTGAAACTTCTTATTTTGGACATAGTTTCAAGACAAAGTACAGTGAATATCCACACTGGTGCGTTGACTGAAAGCCCTTACATACACCTCAAAACATTAGATTTATCCGCGCTGAGGAGCCGTGCCGATGCACAACCCATGTAAAGCCTTCTACAGACTGCACGATTTTAGCAATCCTATAAAATCATTGCAGATCACACTGTGCGACATGGAACTAATAAACTTGGGTACGACATGAATGTAGACTGTACGATGACGACACCTATTGACTTGTATGCTACGATGCGCGTTTCTATAGAAGACTAAAACGTCATCAGCATGCGCTAGTGGTAAACAAAAAGAGCATGATGAAACACACTTTGGCAGTTGTAGATTTTATGTGTGCTGAAAAAAAGTGGAAGCGGCTACAGAGGAAGGGATAAGAGCTTGAGGTAAGCTGTTTTATGTTTTAGCGCCATGTCGCGTTGATTTCATGCTGCATTTTTATTGGCTGGTCAGTAAACGTGGGTCATAGCAGCAAACACACTGTGCGATGATCAGACTGAATTTCTGACACTGTCAGAAAATTTTCATAGGCTATCTTAGGTCGCAAGTCTGTGACAACAACCATCTTTTAACCTCTCTCACTGTGCGACATAGGACCACTGATTAGGAGCCACGATCACAGAAATCGCCACGATTGTTTCACGATTGATGCCAATCTTTCATCTGGGACAGCCGAAATTCCTGCAGTGTGTCTCGGACTTAAAGAAGATAATTCAACAAATAACTGCAATTGCAGGTTTCAAACAGAGATGACGACAAAGAGGCAAAACACACACTGAAGTTTTAAGAAGAGCTTTTATTTGAAATAGAAGCCTTTTGTAATATTGTAAATGTCTTTACTTTCACTTTTGATCAATTTAATGCATCCTTCCTGCATTATTAATTCAGTATTATTTAATATTTACAGGTAGTGTAGGTAGTGTAAATGTAGCGTAGAATTAGCTTGAGTGTTTTGGACCCCATTGACTTTCATTGTATAGACAAAAACAGCTAAAACATTCTTAAAAATATCTTCTTTTATGTTCTGCAGAAGAAAGAAAGTCATACATGTTTGGAACAGCATAAGTGTGAATAAATTATGGCATTTTTCATTTTGAGGAGAACTACTCCTTTAAGGAGAGCTGTGAGTATCTCACCCTGCTGGCAGTTTTGTCAGTAGGCCATAGCAACTGGTCAAATGTCCCTGTTGATGTGAAACACTATGTTCTTACGTGTTGTTATTTAAATCAAATTATCAGGATCTGAGCTTTACGTGTTGTTATTTAAATCAAATTATCAGGATCTGAGCTTTTAAGTAGGCACACATGCTCCATAGAAACCAAAAACAGGAGTGTATTATGATTTAGGCCGATCCCTTCTTTACAAAGTCTTTTTTTTTTTTCCAGGATTACCAAAGCTGTGGCCTGATTGAGAGAAAAATGCTAACATGTATGGGCAGGCGGTCTGACCCCTCCGCTGATTTCTGGGCACACACGGGTGTGGTGATATACAGGAAACTATCCAATCCTGAACAAAAGATTCAAATGCAACCCCAAGGCACAAATGCATCGGCATTCAGGAACACACTGTTGTCGTGCAACATCCATGGCTGACAAACCTGCAATGTAGCTTTCAAATAACTTAAGCACTGCACTATTTACCCCCTGTTTAATTATTATTAATAAGTTGTTCCCTGGTGGTCTTAAACGGCACACAATGCAACAATGAAAGGCACGTACAGGATATCAGCCATTTTAAAGCACCGTACAATTACGATTATCACGATGGGAAACAATCAAACTTGTCGAGAGCTTTTAATACCCCGTTCTTTGTTGACGCTTCCTGCTGGTCACCCAGTCCCATTGCTGGGACATGTTTGCATAGAACGCCACCCTTATCGGGGCCTATCTACCAAAGCCGGCCGAGCCCGGCGAGTGACAGCAGGAGCACGTACAGTGGAGGGCAGATAAAGGCGGTGCTGTTTAAATAAAGAACGGCGGCAGTAAAGTGGGCTCGGAGGAAGGCCGCATTCTACCTCTAGTACAATGGAATCATTATTCAGACCTGGGGACAGAATAATATTGCCCTTCTGAAGCGGGTGGCACAGGAAAAGAGGGAGCCTCGAGGGAGTTACCCAAAACTCTCTGGCTTTATTTACAGCCGTCCGGTCACTGACGTACCGCTGGCACCCATGGGAGGGCTGCAGAATCAAAAGCGCTGCACGACAAAACACCCTGGCTGGGCCTTGACTCTGGAAATCTTTTCTCAAGGCCTTGCAAGTGTGGCTGCCTCAGCCGAGGAATTGTTGTGCTCCAATGGGATCTTTTGATGGATTTACAGCTACATGACGTGTGTTTGCTTTAAGATTGATTTAGAGATTTATTGAGGAGTGCAATGGCTGAGCTGAAGATGTCCTTGTATGCTTGTGTTTAAACACGTAGTGCTTTTGAATTCATTTTAACACAATAAATCTTCTGGTTTTCAGGGGTGAAAACGGCAGTTTGGGACTCTGACCAATGGATGGCGCTTATCCCTCAGAAAGTTGCAGACTTATCACATAACTTCTGTAAAGACTGTCGCTGAAAAGTAAGTAGCTGTGTGATAAATTTCTTACCGTAGATGAGAATCAGCTTGGAGGGCGTAGGCATTATACATATTAGTGTGTATGAGTGTGTGCCATATGTGATTAACAGTTTACTGTAAGACCATCTGTGACTAATCAATTTACACTAAATATTGATGTGCAAACGTACAGGAAGAGTAAGCAGCAAATAAACAAAAACCTTTTCATGTAAATGGTGGTCATTGTGGATGAGAAAATACAGCATTCTGGACTGTATTTGTCATGGTTTTTATTGTAACCACCCATTGCTATTCCAAAAAAGACAAACCTTAACTTTCCATCTCTCTCAGTCTCTCGCTTTTTTAGATTATGGGGATTTTTTGTTTTGTTTTGTTTTTTTTTACCACCGCAGGTGTCTTGCTCTCTCCGAGCCAGAGGTGAAAATGAATGCTGGTAGTTCAGTGGGGGTGTGAAACTGTTTCTTCACACTGATAATGAATTCTGCCTTATAGTGATTAAAAGAGGTTCTGAATACCCAGATGATTTCTGCATGTGTTTTACACTCAGTTTCGATAATGAATGTGATGATCTAAAGCTGCCTTACGAAGGCTTTTTCCCTCCAGAACAGGATTCATATTATCTGAGTACTGCTGTGTCTACTTTTCTGCTCTATTTTTCATTTTAGCCTCAGATGATTCTGGGCTCTGATTCAGCCTGTTTTGGATTATATTAAACCTAGAAGCAACATTTTGCGATAAAGTTCCATTCATTAGGTATCATTAAGTATGACCTAACAATAAACATCAATATTTAAGGTTAGTTCATGCTTGTTCATAATATGTTTTGTTAAGTTACAGAACTTGAAATGTTAAAAAAGTATATGTGCAAATGACTATTAAACAATAATAATAATAATAATAATAATAATAACATAATTCCTGTTTCTCTGATGTTGTCAACTTTGTTTTATTGCTGGTAAATATCATATTCATACATGCAAATGGAAAAAATTTAATTCCTCCTTTAATACATTTCTATGTGAGTTTGTGAAAATATTCAATAGCTTCAAATATTTTGAAAGCAAGCAAACAAAATGGAAAGTCTGAAACTTTTTCTTAATGTGAAATTATTTATTGCTGTAGTGTATTTTTCTTTGATGTTTTTATCTGCTACCTGTTTATCTCAATTGTTGCTCCTTGTGTTCTTTTTTTTTAATTATTATTTGTATTCACTGGTGGATGTGTCTTGCATTGTTGGATGCCCCCTGTCACGTTTTGCATAATCTGCAAATTCATAATAATAATAATGATAGTAATTAATAACATTAGCAAATGTTAATTTCTATCATTTGAAATAAATAATGCTGTTAAAGTGTTTGTTATTTCATGTTAGCTGTTGCATAATGAATACAACTATATTGTAAACTGTTACCAACCTCTACTATTGTTTATAGATAAACCATATTGCTGTAAGACTAGACATTTACATCTAGTCATTTAGCAGATGCTTTTATCCAAAGTGACTTACAAATGAGGACAATAGAAGCAATCAAAACCAACAAAAGATCATTAATATGTATGTGCTGTGACAAGTCTCGGTTAGCCTAACAGTATACGTAGCATTTTTTTATGTTTTTGTTTTTATAATGAATAAGAGACCACAACAGATGTAGCAATAATGCATGTTAGCTATATAAACTGTGGAATAGGCAGACTATTCCTGGTAGTAACCAGGCTCTAGTTTTGTTTAGGGGCTGTTAATCACCTCTTGTACGTGTTTTTTTTTTAGCCAAGCTTCCTTGACGCAATATCATGTGCAGTTGATTTTTAGGGCCGCAGTGCTGCTGCAGTCCCTCTCTATGCAGTGACTACAGCGCAGCATGTCATTAACATACCACTGCTACGACAAAAGCACTAATTATTATTCTTAGACCACAGTTAATGAACCCAGCTGCAACTGAGGGCCCTCTCACCACCAAATAACTTCATCCACCACAACTATGACCAGCACCAATCTTCCCCCCACCATTACGGGGCACATAATAGTCTTTGGAATTAGAGACAGAACTGCGTTTGCACAGTTGGTTTAGTGTGTCACACTGTTTCTCTCCAGGCACCTTTTCCACTACAGCCCCCTGCCACCGCAGCCGCCTTCCGTAACCCCTCGCTCCATATACAGGCTGCACCTTCTGTGGAGCGTCTCAGGTTTTTGAGATCAGGTTACGTGTCATTAACAGCGTCTCTGTGGGCCAATTCAAGCAAGTAATTAGCAAGGGAACATGCATTCCCATGGTGATGAGAGGCACAAGCCATCTCGCAAACACACTTGGGCCGGAGCCATGCATTTGAGGCCGAGCTCGAGTGTGTGCAAGCCTCATATAAAAACAATAGGATTTGAGGCATTTAAAATAGTCTCCCCTCCAGGAGAAGGGGTGGTCAGCTGTTCCTTAGTAAATTGAGAGAGAGAGAGAGAGAGAGATCAAGGTTCAGTCGGCTTGTCAAGCCTGTGGCCCTGTAATCCCCAAAGATGACTGCCACTTTTGTCCACTTCTAAAAATACCTCCTCTGGCGCCCCTTTATCACTTTACCATCACCTTTCTCAACACATCAGAATCACAAACTGCCTCTTTCACATATTTTTTTCTATTTGTGACTCTTGATCTGTTGGTCCGAGTACGCCGGTCATAATTTTTGCGCAAAATGAAGAGCAGGACGCGGGAATTCTGTCTGGGCAACACATCCGGAGCCGAGAACAATAATAGCCCTGCCTGAAAATACAAGAGGCAAAATAACAGCGGTGGATTCCATTACAAAGGCCTTAGATGGAAGTGAGGCCTGCTGCTTTAAAGGACTATTCAGGAGGCGAGTTCCACACAGATCAGGTTGCCTTAATTTAGGCCCTACCTGGAAAGGGAGGAGGGTCGAAGTCTCGTTTGATGTGACAGGCAATGGCCATTCTTGTCCCGCCCAAAGCCGCACACATCACACCTGCCCGCATGGCATCATATACGACCCCCTTTATTTTCCAGCTCAGCTTTCTGACTTGTGATGGTCACGGTGCATTCACTGCATTGCTGTAGTGGAACTCAGCAACCACTCGATACAGCATCACTTAACTTCTTCTATTTTGAGTAACATTTTACTTACGAATTTAGATTTTTTTTTTTTTTTAAATGTTTTTAATACTGGAATAGAAACGAAATGCTAGAAGGAATATGGGTCGATGATGGGTCATCTTAACCTTTTCGATGATGAGCATGTTTTAATTTTTGTATTAAAATCAGGATCATAAATGTCAAGGTGACACATATATACACACATATAGGGTATACACACACATACACACACAAAAGAATGCTTTACTGTTTATTTATATGCTTGTTTTTGTTTATAAAATATTTTTAAAAAATTATAGATTTATGATATATTATGTTTATTATAAATACAAAAATAGCATTACAGTGATTTTCATTGATAAATCATATAATGCTACAGTAGATCACTCATTTTGCTTACTGCTTACTATAAATATTTAAAAAGATGCCAAATCATGTCAAGTCATGTGATCCAACCATGCAGAAACATGCAGGGGAAAAACATCATGACAGGAAACAGGAAATGATATCATAGAGAGGACCACTGCAAGGTAAGTGTCTTAAAACAATACATAATTTGACCTTTTTATGACAAGAATGTTTTAGGCATTTATGAAATTTTCATTCAAAATATTTGTAATATATATGTAGTATATACTGTGTGTGTGTCTGTGTGTCACACACACACACACACACACACACACAGTAGATCTAAAAATTATATTTCATCTAAAAATGTCATCTCATCTAAATGATATCTCATCTAAAAATGCTATTTTAGAGTCATTAAACTGGTATCAAAGTTCAAAACCCTATGAACCCAATATAAGTACTAAGAATAAATTTCTAAGAATATTGCATGTGTTCTGAAAAGATCCTTTTCTTTATAGTGGACACTCTTACGTATATATCATTGACCCATATGCAACTGACCTTCAAGACCACAATCTATACGGGATGTCGTGTCTGGCCTGACACCCTGTGAACGCTAACAGAAGGGTAGCAGGCACTTCAGCTAAGTGCATTCCCAGAAGTCTGACCTTTGTCATCTCCGGCAACATCAAATCCCTGATTGACCGTTGCTGATAAACCGACTGTGCCTAGACTGCAAGAGGAGACAGAGAGAAAGCTAGAAATATGAAAAGGAGTGTGTGAGGCTCCATGACCCTGTATTCTGTGGAGCCAGCAGCGGCCTGGCTTTTGTTGCAACACCAAAGAGTGTAATTCAGAGTGAAGGGACGATCCAAACCACAGCGACGTCCTGAGATGCACACAGGGGTGCAGGATTAGCACTCTGTTGGGGCTCCCAAGCCAAAAAGATGGTCTGATAAGATACAGGGGGTCTTGCAGGGGGCCTCACGTTGACTGAAAGGAAGGCCAGGCGATCCAGTATCCGTTTTCCATTGAGCTTTAAGAGATAGACTGTGTAATGGGCCATGTCTCATCTTGTGTTCTCAGACTTTCACTACTTAGGCTACTTATTTGGATACTGTGAACAGTTCAAAACAAGGGCAGTTCACATAAAAGCTCTGCCGCAGAACACAAGGCTATATTTACAATGGCTCATATAAATAGCTTCTAAATCCTGTCAATGTTTAATCTCTTTCGGTACAAAGCATTTTACTTTGTGCTAGAAATAGAACTTGGAGAATAAGTCATAAATGAGGCAAAATATATATTTTACCTGAGTTGTTAATGTGAGTCATTGTAAATGACTCTTATGAGCCAGTTCTTTTTAGTAATTCAAAAACATACAGCACGACCAGTGTAGTCCAATTCACGAATTAATGACTCTTCGGATCTCAAAGGAAACCACAAGTTAAGTGTCTGAATCAATCTGACGAATCCTTCACTGGCTTGAATCCATCAGAGCAGTTACGTAATCAACATCCAATTCACCTGAACTGCAAGTTATTATATTTAGTGATGTCTATCGAAATGAACAGTTTTGTTACAATTTTTTTTTTAATAAATGAAGAAATATTAATATTAATATGCATGCATACACATATTCAAGTCCCGTAAAAGGTCCCTTAAACTCTCTGTGAACCACTTCTTCAATTCTGAAAGCCACGTCTGTGAACCTCCAGTACTGCTTATCATAGACTGCAGCCTTGTTCAATCGCTTCATATCAATTGGCCGGGTGGAGAAAAAAGGGCTGCGTTTCCATTCCAGTCGTACATTGTTTTGTCTGGCAATGTTTATTTAGATGTAAATCAGCCAGCAAAAGTGTTACATCCTGCCAGTGTATGGAGGGTGGGACTTCTGGCCCTCTGAAGAGGAAGCTGGCTTGAAGAGATTGGGACCCTCGGAATGTCAGAGATGGATTGCCATATTGCAGTTTGGGTGACATTCTCTCTCCATCAAAGTCAGGGCACCCTGGGTGTTACACGTCTTCAGCTCCTCTCAACACCTCCTGGCCTGGTCCTGGATGGTGCTTTTGTGATTGCACTGATTATTTTATTATTGTAAGCACCAACAATCACTGTACTGCACTGTATTGCGTCTAAAGATGTTTGGAAAGGTGCACACCCTGGGGTCCATAAGGAACATGCTGAATTTTCTTGCCGCCTTATCGACTGACTTCCACCCAGCCTTCATCAAAAGATCTAATTTAGATCAAATTAGAACTTGTATTTTTCCAGTCTAACTCAGAAGATTGGAAGGGCGGGAAAGAGGAACCAAGGGGCGGAAACTGTTCGTGTGGGAGAGTTCTGAGAACTATGATTAGAGGTATGAGAAATATGATTGAAAGAACAGGGTGTGGAGTATATTGTGGATTGAATTACCATCACATTAATCACTGTGGTTATAAAGAGAAACCCATGACCACATGAGAAATAAAACACTTCGGTCTTTGTTTTTGGTGTCTTTGTTTATAATATTTGTTTGATTTCTTGCAGGAGAAGACAAAAGACCCAAAGATATTGCTGAACATAAGTAAAAGACTAATGTTCAAAAAAACTAAATAAATAATAATAATAATTTTATATATATATATATATATATATATATATATATAAAATATTTAATCGCATGATTGTCATGAGTTAACTCGTGATTAATCACAATTTAATCGTATATTTTTATCTGTTCTAAATGTACCTTAAATTAATACTTTTCATGTTTTAAATACTCTAATCAACATGGGCAATGGCAAATATGGATGCTTTATGCAATATATGTTTATTATTAGTGAAACCATAGTTAACAGAGCCTGAAGACTAGACGTTTCAAAGATCATAGACGTGTTTCAAAGAACTTGCTCATGTCCATTAAACACATGAAAAAGAAATACCAGGTTCCCATTACTTCTCTTTCTTTGCACGGAGTAATTTACTTAAGCAAACCTGTTTACATTTCCGCATGACAGGGCATCTCACTTCTTCTGAACATGCAAAATGTACATTTATTATTTATTATTACATTTGTTTGCCTCTCTGTGCCCACATACTGTATTTTGATGCAGCTAAATTCTCAATAAAACTGTTTTCATTGATATATTTTACTGCTTCTGTTGTTAGACAACGGAATGAATATGAAATAGTGACTGAAACGCGACCCATAGGACTAAATAACCAGCTCTCCCTTCCAAGATCTTAATCTGCACAAAAATCATGATTTATAATCCAGCCATCGTCTGATAAAATCAAATAGGCTATACATAAAATAAAGACAATAGCTGTGCTTTCGGCTATACTTGCATGTTAAATTAGAGAAGCAACATAATATCTGTTTTAACTGAAACAGAGCAGACGCAGAGAGAGAGAGAGAGAGAGAGAGAGAGAGAGAGAGAGAGAGAGAGACGCGAGTCTCAGAAACTAAATAAGCTTTGGGCAAACCCTACAAAGATTGGTCGCTAGGCGCTTTAAAAAAAAAAAAAAAAAAAAAAAAAAAAGGTTGCTAAAGTGGTCTGAAAAGTCGCTAAATTGGCAACACTGTCAGCATCTCCATCCATTTCTCCAACTATAGTAGTAGGGGTTAGGCCACGGGTCAAACAGAAAATGCGCGCTGCGTTAATCGCGCGTTAACTTTGATAGCACTAAATATAAATATATATATATATGAGCAATATCACACGAGTAGACATGCGATATGGCTGTATATCGGCTGTATAACGGCTGTGATTCGGCCGTAGGTAATCACAGCGTGATACAGCCATATCGCACGTCTACTCTTGTGATATTGAGTTTATACAACTTTCAGATTTCAGACAGTGCTGCTCAGTGCATTTGTTAGCTGTGTCACGCTGTTGTTAAAAGTAAAAATAACTTCCGTTCTTCTTCTTTTTCTTGGTTTTTAATGGCGGCTGGCAACCAACGTAAATAGGTGCATTACCGCCACCTTCTGCTCCGGAGTGTGGAACAGAATTTTATATTCTATTTACCAGAACAGAATTTTATATTCTATTTACCAGTCCCGATAAAATCATAGAAGGCTTTACTATTTATTTTACTTGACCATTTTATTAAAACCTTAAAATTTAGATCCTGAATTGCATTTTTTCTTAATTATTCTATCATTTTTCTTCTTTCTTGTTCATATTTCCTACATTCAATAAATACATGAGGTATTGTTTCTTCAACATTACAGTATTCACATAATCCATTTGGATGTTTCCCTATTATTTTAAGTGTACTATTTAAATTTGAGTGCCCTAACAATATTCTGTTAAAGATGACCTCCTCTTTCCTTGACATACCTATACACTTTATATTTTGATTTACTTTGTTTATTAAACTATAAAGGAATCTACTCTTGTCCCCATTGTTCCACTTAACTTGCCATTCTTTATTCACTTTACTCCAGGTTAAAACCTTAATCTCTGATTTACTTAATGGAACTTGAATCTGTATTGTCTCTCTATGTAAAGCTTGTTTTGCTAATTTATCCACTTCTGGCTCTGATGTCTCTATAGTGGTTAAACACTAGATATAATTCGTGTTGGGTAAATCTAACGGTCAGTCTTTGGTCTCATTAAACTATTATTTGTTCCAGAGCAAATAGTTGTGGCAAAATCTTATCATGTTTATTTAAATTCAATGCTGTATATCGTGCTGACTTTGTATGGATGTCTAAATTGCCCAGCAACTTTTATGATGGCTGTTATTGTTATTAAATATGATTATTCAATAAATAATATTTTACAGGTGCATCTCAATAAATTAGAATGTCGTGGAAAAGTTCATTTATTTCAATAATTCAACTCAAATTGTGAAACTCGTGTATTAAATAAATTCAGTGCACACAGACTGAAGTAGTTTAAGTCTTTGGTTCTTTTAATTGTGATGATTTTGGCTCACATTTAACAAAAAACCACCAATTCACTATCTCAGCGTATTAGAATACTTCATAAGACCAATAAAAAAAACATTTTTAGTGAATTGTTGGCCTTCTGGAAAGTATGTTCATTTACTGTATATGTACTCAATACTTGGTAGGGGCTCCTTTTGCTTTAATTACTGCCTCAATTCGGCGTGGCATGGAGCTGATCAGTTTGTGGCACTGCTGAGGTGGTATGGAAGCCCAGGTTTCTTTGACAGTGGCCTTCAGCTCATCTGCATTTTTTGGTCTCTTGTTTCTCATTTTCCTCTCGACAATACCCCATAGATTCTCTATGAGGTTCAGGTCTGGCGAGTTTGCTGGCCAGTCAAGCACACCAACACCATGGTCATTTAACCAAATTTTGGTGCTTTTGGCAGTGTGGGCAGGTGCCAAATCCTGCTGGAAAATGAAATCAGCATCTTTAAAAAGCTGGTCAGCAGAAGGAAGCATGAAGTGCTCCAAAATTTCTTGGTAAACGGGTGCAGTGACTATGGTTTTCAAAAAACACAATGGACCAACACCAGCAGATGACATTGCACCCCAAATCATCACAGACTGTGGAAACTTAACACTGGACTTCAAGCAACTTGGGCTATGAGCTTCTCCACCCTTCCTCCAGACTCTAGGACCTTGGTTTCCAAATGAAATACAAAACTTGCTCTCATCTGAAAAGAGGACTTTGGACCACTGGGCAACAGTCCAGTTCTTCTTCTCCTTAGCCCAGCTAAGACTCCTCTGACGTTGTCTGTGGTTCAGGAGTGGCTTAACAAGAGGAATACGACAACTGTAGCCAAATTCCTTGACACGTCTGTGTGTGGTGGCTCTTGATGCCTTGACCCCAGCCTCAGTCCATTCCTTGTGAAGTTCACTCAAATTCTTGAATTGATTTTGCTTGACAATCCTCATAAGGCTGCGGTTCTCTCGGTTGGTTGTGCATCTTTTTCTTCCACACTTTTTCTTTCCACTCAACTTTCTGTTAACATGCTTGGATACAGCACTCTGTGAACAGCCAGCTTCTTTGGCAATGAATGTTTGTGACTTACCCTCCTTGTGAAGGGTGTCAATGATTGTCTTCTGGACAACTGTCAGATCAGCAGTCTTCCCCATGATTGTGTAGCCTAGTGAACCAAACTGAGAGACCATTTTGAAGGCTCAGGAAACCTTTGCAGGTGTTTTGAGTTGATTAGCTGATTGGCATGTCACCATATTCTAATTTGTTGAGATAGTGAATTGGTGGGGTTTTGTTAAATGTGAGCCAAAATCATCACAATTAAAAGAATCAAAGACTTAAACTACTTAAATCTGTGTGCATTGAATTTATTTAATACACGAGTTTCACAATTTGAGTTGAATTACTGAAATAAATGAACTTTTCCACAACATTCCAATTTATTGAGATGCACCTGTATATATACAAATTATTTGCATTCAACTACATCTGATTGATGACAATCAATGAAAAGAACAAAATAAAATTATATGAAACTAGAGCTTTTCAAATAAAAGTCTTTCACTCCAATGCTTGTATTTTGGATGAAAAAAAGGATGTTTAATTTAAAAAGCATATAGACTCGGGAAAGTGGAAAATAATGTACATAATTCATGAACTGCAAGCTAATTTCATGCTCTTTATGTCTGTAACCTTGACCTGACAGTCATATAGGTCCCTGGGTGATTTCCTCAGTGTAATTAGCAATTTGTTCCACTTCTGCTGTCTCTGAAATCATGTCAAACCATCAGTAGACATATTCTCCACCTGTTCATGACGAACCAACTAGATGATGTCATTTCTATATGTGAGAGCTGTGATCACAGACATCTAAAGCAGACAAAGAAAAATTGTCACCCTACATAGAGGTGACAGTTTTGCACTTTGTGTGCATGTAAAAACAGATGGTGACAAACAAGCATCCTCCTCTCTCACCTCATAACTGATTTGAAGACTTATTTTATATCATTAGTGAATCTTAAAATGTACCATTTTGGGCCTACTTTCAGCGGATCCTCAGAGAAAATAGTGCGTCTTGATGCTTTAGCGCTGGGACCCCCAAATACGTCACCTCAAGACTCAACCATTGAAAAAAGAAAACAAAGTAAAGATAAGTAAAGATGTTTCAAGGAAGAGAGGATAAGCTTCTTCATCTGGTTTTGATGAGCTGTTAGAGGCATACGGTCAGATAAGAAAGCTGCACCCATCATGATACACACAGCTTATCTCTGCCGTTCTTAAGACATACATGTCAAACGCAGGATTCTGTTTCCTCAAACTACATTGAAACCATGTTTAGACATTCTCTCATAGATTACTGATGTTTTAAGGCCATCAGATAAGCAGAAAGATTTACTTTGCAATAGTAGATGTTTTTAGTGTTTTTGTGGGGGTAAAAAGCAGAAAATGTGGATGAAATACTTCTGCTATAAGATGGAAGACAGAAAGGCTGCATCTAGAATGGAATACTGCTGCTTATAAGTCGACGTCACGATTACATCATAGCGCTAGCTGGAAGCAAAACAAAATGAAAACTGGAGGCGGCCCATTCAAACCAGTGCAGATTCGGCTACACAAGGAGCTTAACATATCATTTTGTTGTGATGTTGGGTGCCAGAATTGATATAGTAGAGGCTCCAATTTGAAATTTTAACGCATACCTGCTGCCACTGCCAGACAAAAAAACGACGACAGCTGTGGTTAAATGAGATAAAATGAGCAGACTGGACAGAAACGATCGTTGACAATTCTCCATTTGCAGCGCACACTTATCAGAAAAGTTTCAATAAAGTATTGTCTTTTGTTGTTATGTGCACGTCTAAAGATTTCTTATGCATCTCACTACTATGTCGTGTATGAATTGGGTGCATGTGTGTAAAACAACAAACTGACAATTTATATGCTTAATCATTTGTAATTGTATATACACTGTTGTGATTAATTGTGGCTGGAATAATAATGTAGCTGTAAAAATAGTTGCCTGCTGAAATTGAAAAAAAAATAAATAAATAAATAATAATAAAAAAAAAAATATATATATATATATATATATATATATATATATATATATATATATATATATACACATCTTGAGTCACTCAACTGGAGGTAATCCTGTCAGATCGTCCATCCTTTGAGTAAAAACGTGTATGGGTCGGCCAATCTGGTTTCGTCCGTTAAAGCTAACCTTTTCAAATAACAATCGCGGTCCCGGACAGTGAGTGACCTTACATATGCAGGTTAAATCTGAATTTCTCCAGTTATTGTTAAAAAAACTAGCTAACAGACTTTATAGCTAGCGTTAGTGAAGCGGTCAGGGGAATCTTTCTGCCTCCACCTAAGCTCCGCCCACAGAAACACTTCACAATGTTTACTAACAGAAAAAGTGACTATAAAAGCAGTTTATGAAAGAATAGTTCAGATAGTAGGCTATGCTACATTACTGTCACATGACCTCATTACCTCGTCAGTGTTGGGAAGGTTACTTTGGTAATGTAATAGATTACAGATTACTAGTTACCCTATTTAAATGTAATAAGTACTGTAACTATTTCAATTACTTTATTAAAGTTATGTAACTGATTACATTTGATTACTTTTCTAAATTTCTAAAAAATGTTTTCAACTGTCAATCATTTTCAAACAGGGAGGGTTAATCTTACAGCAGTACTCAACTCTGATTACTGCCTGACTTTAAAAATGCTTTTTCACCTGAATTAAGATTATAATAATTAAATTTTAAAGCACAGCACTGGTATGCATTTTTAAGCACTGTAATGCATTTTTATCACTCACCATGGTGGCAACTCTCAGACAGGTTGTAGCCTAAAGCTTTTAGCGGCAATGTGGATTGATGTGATTGGCAGATGTAGTGTGCTGCAAATTCAAACAAGAGAACAAATAAAAAGCATCAGAGTTGCATGATTTTATTAAACAGCCTTTAAATGGCAGGAGGCATACCTGCACATCAAAAACAGGCAAAGCAACAAAATGATATTATTCAACATATCCTAACTTTTTACAGAAAATATTCAGGTGTAACCCTTTGTAATTGTTAACATTTTCATAACTGTAATTTAATTAGGCCTACACATTTTTTTTTTTCAGTAGGCCTAACTATAATTTATTAGAGTTACATTTATTTTGTAATTAAATTACACAATGCCCTTAGGCTACATGTAATTAGTAACTTCCCAACACTGTGCCTGGCATAATATATAAAAGTTATTAATACAAAGTTATTTCGCTTTTTTAATTCACTTTTGTGAAAATCCTATTGTTTGGCAGATTAACAAAACAAAAGGGTCAAGAAAGAGAAATGTATGTATATGAACAAATAAATATTATATTTTTAAATATTTAAAAATTGCCTAATGAAAATAATACAAACATTTTGTTGTTATTCACTGTAAATGCATTATACAGAAAGGATTTAATTTCTTGTTCATTTTCTATTTCTACTACTACTAGCCTTTTGTTAAATTTCCCAAAAGCTAATATAATGGTTGAATACCTTAGTCCTGTCGAGGAGTGTGATGGGTCAAATGAATCATTCAGGCATATGAGCAGTGTACGTTTCTTGAAAGATTTACAGAAAATGATTAAGTATGAGTTTTGGTTTTTTATTCAGCGCTTCCTGAAGTTGGCGCTCAGGTAGAGCCTGCACGAGCCAGGCACACCTGCATTCGCGCGCGGAAGGTGAAAGGGAGCGTGCTGAGGCGACAGAGGCCGTACTTTAACCTTTAAATAAATATATAAATAAATGATTAACATCATCCACCCGCAACTATCGCTGACCGGCAGTTTTCTGCGCCGCAGAGTCCTCTCTATAGACCGAGCATTACTACAACGCAAAGACTAACAGCGTTCTTATTCTGCCCTTCACAGGCTTCCGTAGACATTTCCCCCTATTCTCCAGTAGTCTGCGGCTCTGCCATCTGTGGTGAGAAGTACCCGTGGGCAGCTATATCAAAGCCATGGAGCAGATCAATAATATTCAGGTGGTTCCGTGCACCAGCTCTAACTATCTGAGACCGTTTAGGGTGCATTATAACCAGGTGAGTCGCTATAGTTTAATCGCACGTTATCATCTGTCAGTGATGCGGTCACACCTCATCATTTTGCTGTCAGCAGCCCAGCCCCCATTCATTCTGTCAATGCTTTTATCGACCAACACTGCGTCTAATGTTTCACAATGAGCGTAACATACAATGCGTCATTCAGGATGACAAACGATGTATTTCAGAGGAAATGTTGATGATTTCGTGTATTGTCATCTTAGCTTGACTAGCAAGGCGCTATTAAGCTATAGACAGGAAAGCAACCACTTTCCTTCGAGCACATGCTTTACATTACAAGCAAAGCTTTATTAAAAGCCTGATGCACACAATATTGTACAGTTGGGACTGAGGAAACGCGATCTTGCACTGAATATGATGGAGACATAAACACAAGCTATGTTATTAAATCTATCTATCTATCTATCTATCAAAACATTTATTTTAATGCTATATGTGCATTATGTATATTGCATATGTATGTGTCTATGTGTGTGAATATAATTTTTAATATAAAATGTTAAAATACATTTTGTTAAAAAATAAATATAATAATTATATAATTATTCAATAATAAATAATGACATATATATACAAACACACACAGAGCAAGGCATAAGGAATACAATGTATTTTGATAGTCATGAGTAAAGGCAATTAATAGGGACATCTCTCAGTAGAGGCCTTTTTGCTTTTATAAATATTACATTTACATATAAGGATAAATTATTAAAACATTTTTTCAAGCAAATTCGTTAAGTGGCATCCTTCAACTCACTAGAATATATTTCTTGGCGTAGCAGAATGTTGATAGCAAAACAATCCTCTGTGGTAGCTGTGCAGTCGGGTGGTGAACAGGTGTTTTGTATCATAGCTGTTACTCTATTTCATTGTTGATTTTAGTATAGCTAGAATGCTACAGTATCGACCAATCAGGCTGCAGTGATCATTTTTATTTATTATTTATTGAGAGAGAGATTATTGAGTGGCTTTTTTTACATTAGCTAGTAGCTAAACATTCAACAACACTCACCATAACAACACATAGGGGAAAAATACAGAAACACCATAGGACATCACTACAAGGTCTTTTCCGTGCATACATTTGAAATATAATTTTTAAATAATATTTTAGGCACTCTCAGTGTATTTTGGCCTGTAACGGTGTTTACTTTGTGACCCTGGTTTTATCTTCTAATCTGTTTTGGCATTGTATTCCTTTTTTTATTTCTATGAACAGAGTGATCGCAAAAAGCCCATGCCAACACATTTGTAGACCTTGCAATTATGTTCAAATAGCCTACAGCTATGGTTAATCTTTTAACCTGTTGGTACTGACTGCTTTTTGGCATGCATCGCCATCCTTTTCTGTGAAACTGGTAGCAAATATGTCAACACATCCATAGTGTTTTCCCGAGTTGACGTCATTTTTCCTTCTGTTGTACTGGCATGCATTAAAACCTTTGGTTTTTTTGCAGGGCACCTGTGGGTGTTTCCTCTTTGATTGTTCTCCTCAAGCTGTGTGTTGCATTTTTCAGAGAATAGTAATACTTCCTCCTGCTGTAGTTTGACAAGCAGACCCTGGGTCCACCTCATACATGAAATGTCTTAGTCATCCACATCCGCTGCTCTGTGTGGACATGGATGGAATGTACGGGGCTTTTTGTCCAGATTCTCTTGCTATTAGATTAAGCCTCTTAAAAAGTAAGGTAAAGTAAAGCATAGCCAGTTCATTCTCAGGCCCTGCTCAGAGGCTTATTTGATTTTAATAATGCTGTTTCAACATATTAGCATGATTTCTAGATTGGCGTGGTAGTGGCATATTTACATTGTCTAAATCTGGTCTCGGTCTAGATTTGGACTCAACCCTCTTCCAGTCTCCGTTTTAAAAATAAAGGTTCCAGAAGAAGGGGTTCACGGCAGTGTCATAAAAGAATCAATCGGCTTTCAGAGAGCAATTCTAACAAACCTTTTTTTTTTTTTGCGCTTAGTGTAAAGAACATTTTAGTAATCTAAAGAACATTTTACACTATAAAGTTACATTGCAACAAAGTTGCCAATAAAGAGCCTTTATGTTTCAGAGTCTTCAGGTCTCAGCTTGTACTTGGACTCAGCTGAGCTGGTCTTGACTACAACACAGTTTTGGCACCCTGAAGTATCCTATAATTTTGTACATGGTTTTCCAGGTAAATAATTTCTTTGGAAATCCAACTTATAAATTATAATTATAAAAAATGATATTTGTGTTAATGTTTACCAAGCAACATGCCAACATGCAGTAGATGAAGGCATCTACTTAACAGTGGTTTCGGTATGTCATTTTTGTTTTGTTTTGATTTTTTTCATTTTTTGAATTTCGTTAGATTTATATTCACAAGCACATTTGTATGCACAAAATACATGGAACCTTCTAACTTGATACCTTTTTCTCCAATTTCTTTGTTGGAAATACTGAGGTATGGTGACCCAGTAGTGCACAACACAACACAGTTAAAAAAGCAAACATAAACCCACAACACAACGAAATTAAGCGACAACACAACGGAAATGATCCTGACCACTAGGGGCAGTTGGTCTGCAGAAACGGGCAATTTTGCGCATGTCACGAGTATAATCTCTAGTCCAGTGTCACGGTTTGCATTCGCGGGTAAAATTACATAGCCGCGGGTTGCGGTTTTCTGGGCTAATTTTATAATGTACCGCGGCCTCCTAAAATGAAGATAGATCCTTGTACTAATGTGTATAATACTTGGAATATATACCTGAATATATATCTGGCAAAGAACGGAGAGACGGATGTCGAGTTTCACCCACAGCATAAGATGTTAAGGCTTTTACACAGCAGAAATGGACAACAGCCAGTCAAAGCATGCATGTCTCTTATATAAGGCTGCATGTTCCGCGTGTCTCTGTTTATTAGGGGTGTCGAAATTAATCGTTGCATCGATGCATCGTGATGCGGATGTGAACGATTCTGCATCGATGCAGTAATAGACCATAATCGATTATAGCCTATGACGTCATTCGCATACGCGCTTGTCACGCGAGTATTAAATATGCACTCTCTGTTTTAAAATCTGAGCTTGGCTTTTTCCCGCATATGGCACGTGTGTGCGCTAGAGACAATCGCAGCGGCTTCATTGCACAGAATATGCGCTGTGAGACACGTGCGCATTGCTTGACGGTGCTTCCACTCGCTGTTATTTTAGTCTTATACTTTAAATATGCTTTCATTTCTGCCGTTTGGAATGCAGTATGTATTAGTTGCATGAAACTCACGTACTGACAGACTTTCACATGCGCTTTGTGTTTGTTTGTCCCGAAGCTCGCGGCTGCGGTTAAATGCACTTGCATCTACTTTTATGATACGAGATTGATGTAAACACAGTCAGTTATGTTTTTAGAACGGGACAAATCATCTGATATGTCGAAATAGATTTGTGCATTAGTGTGAATGCAGTCTATTAAAGCCACCAGTGTCTATGATCTCATCAGTAATAATCAAATTGTAATAATGCTGAGGAAAAAAGGAAAACCCATAACTATGATTATCTGTAAACTTTTGATACCTAAAGCACTCCCAGATACTGAAAGTGCTTTTTGTTTATCACTTGCAATTGTCTTTTCACACCTTTATTACTTTATTTGCTTGTACGTTTTGAAACTATATTTACTTTTAATTCTTAACAATAATTAATTATATATTAATTAATTAATTAACATAATTATTTTAAAAAGTAGCCTGCTTATATATAATTTAATAAAAATGCACAAAATAAATTTGATATAATCGTGATGCATTGTGATGCATCGTGATATCGAATTGAATCGAATCGTTGACATGATAATCGTAATCGAATTGAATTGTGAAACCAGTGCCAATTCACACCCCTACTGTTTATATGAATAGCATAGTTTTTTTCTACAACACAAACTCAAACACACGTGAAGCTCACGGTAATTTCAGTGTCCCACTTTATCAACTGTATTATCTCCAGAGCCAAAACATAACAAAACATTCAGTAAAAACACGCTGTTCATTTAAAAATCGATTACACATATTAAGATCAATCTTGTGGCATCTCGAGGAAGTATCAGTGTTTCACTGCCAACACTGCTCCGTAGTGGTTGGGAGCATTTCCATTGTGTTGTGGCTTAATTGCGTTGTGTTGTGAGCTTATGTTTGCTTTTTTAATTTCATTGTGTTGTGAGCTTATGTTTGCTTTTTTAATTTCATTGTGTTGTGAGCTTATTTGCTTTTTTAATTTCGTTGTGTTGAGCTTATGTTTGCTTTTTTAATATCGTTCTGAGCTTATGTTTGCTTTTTTTTTTAATTCGTTGTGTTTTATGCTTATGTTTGCTTTTTTAATTTTGTTGTGTTTTGAGCTGATGTTTGCTTTTTTAATTTCGCTTTGTTGTGCCACCGTACTGAGGAGTACCCTACCCTGTAAAATTGGTCATGTTTGGTAGGCTCTAATTTTTTTGCCTTTGCATTTTAAGGCTTGTATTCACAGAGCAGAGTGTTGATTAAAAACTTAAGCATGTCTGTTTGTTGTAAAAAGGCAGGATTCTGCTATGAAATTGATGATGTGGTAGGTCATAGTAATGCACGCATTTGAATAGATTTGCTTTGCGTTAGAAATACTGCATAGGTCCATTAGAGTGAAAAATGTTTAGGCCAGTCAGTTCATAGATATAATTCATGTTAATAATTACAAAGTGTTGTCAGGATTGCAAGTGTATGAATTCAGGCTAGTAGATAAGAATAATTAGGCCTTAATTGTCCCACTTTTTCCATTATGAATGATCGTAGGAGGTCTTAAATGCATTAAAAGTGAGTGCTTTAAAGTGCAGGTCAGAAAACACCAGACACTTTTTCAGGTGCAAATGAAGATAAGTGCAATCTATGCACCCACACCTCCAGCCTTTGCCTCTGTGAAGGAAGTTGAATTTTTTCAGCACCAGCCGCATCACTGAGTCACAGCGCTTTGCCACCCACACAGCACTGCTGCCATGTAGCAGTAGACGGTTGCTGCCAATCCATTCCACCACCTGTACTTTCAGATATTGCCACCGCCCAGCACACATTCTCACCTTGGCACTACACCTTTTACTCAATTTTCAGTGACTGTGAGAAAATGTATTTGTGCAGTATGGCACTTTCCATCCTGCAAACTGTGTTCGAAACAAACTTTCTCATCCACATATTCAAGTCAAAAAATGAATTTGTAATGTACCAAGTTAGAAGGTTCCATGTATGAGTGTTTTATGCACTGCTTTTCAGTGTGCGGCACAAGAAAGTTTTGCACGTGAATTCTTCTAAGGAGCGTTATAGTCAAGAATATCCCATTTGAGTCCAAGTCGAGAATTAATTATGCTTAATATATTGGCATTAATGGTTTCATGAAGAACCTTTAACATCCATGGAACCATACATTCCACAAAAGGTTCTTTATAGTGGAAAAAAGGTTCTTTAGATTATTAAAATGTTCTTTACACTAAGAAAACAAAGTTCTTTTAAGAATTGTCTACTATGGCATTGCTGCGACACCCCCTTTTGGAACCTTTATTTTCTTGAGTCAAAACAGAGAACAGATGAGGGTTGAGTCCAATACCGGACGAGGGACTAACCGAGTCCAAATGCTCCCGAGTCCATGACAAAACACTGGTGCCAAATCCAAAGTTCTGGCATGAAACTCTAGATGGCGCAGTCTGATAGGTCAAACTCAATCTGACATAATGACATCATTATCACATGGCACAGCTGATTGGTTCTTTTTGTATCAGCAGCCAATGAGCTTGCTGCTCAACTTTCAAATACCTAGTGCTTGCTGTAGCAGTTGCAGCATGCTTCAGAAACCCTCCACCTTCCCCAGCTCCACCTGTATAGATCTGCTACAGGGTGATTCATGTATTATTTTATGTATGTTATATATGTGCAGCAGCAGTATTTCTTACATGCTCACAGCAGCATGTTGTGGATGTGTTGGCAGTAGCAAGTCGGTACTTGCTCTGCCGCAGCAGCGTAGCAGATCTATTCCGCCAAGACCAAACACATTAACATTGTCATGTACATTACCATGTCAATCCCTCCGAGAGTTGTCATGACAGAAATGATTTTTTGACTGTCCTTCATATGTCATCTGTTATGGCAGGTTCTTGTGCCGTAGGTTGTATCTCAGGTACAGTAGTCACCCAATGCTCTCCTATTGGATCCACCTCCAGTGGATTAAGCCTTAATTAATTAGTAGAGTGGTTGGATAATGAAATTTAGCCTTGGCCGGTTTCCAGTGTTGTTCTCGTGCAGAGCCCATAGTCACTCGGGTCCCGAGAACCAGCAGCTGAGCCAACATGGTCAACTGCTCCAGCTGCCAGGCTACTGCTTTAGCAGCAGGGGTCTTGGCTAGGAAAGGGGGGTATCAAAGGAGGGTTTATTTGGGAGAGGAGGGGTGTTGGATTAAAGCAGGGGTTGGTGGGCAGACAACAGTGTGCACTGGGTGGGGAAGAACAGATGAGGAACAATAGGGGCAGGAACGCTGGAGTGAGCAGAAGGGTGAGGAGGCCATGGGAAACGTGTGGCGGCCATCGCCCCAGCACCAGGCCACTGGGCGCGCTCAATAGACACAGGAAATGGGATTTACGTGAGGCAGATGTGCGCAAGAGAGGTAATGAATGCATTAGAACCCAATGAGCAAGAAAAAGGTGAGAGCGACCAATGTGCGCTTCCCATGAAAGCCGTTAACCCTACCCTCTGTGTAGACCACCTCTCTTTAGACAGCTTTACAGAAACACTCTAAAACAATGAGAGCACAAGCAAATGAAAAGAGAAAGAAAGGCTCTTGAGCCTTAAGTACTCTTTGTCGCCCAAGGCTGGTCTGTCATCTTGCATTGTGTGGTAAGTGTGTCACAGTGAAGCTTACTACTTATCGACTGTTTCCAAACCCATAACACAAATGATGACAGGACTCTGTCACTTTCCCAAGACTGTGCGGCCCTATATCACCATTGACATCCTCTCTCTTACAGATGTTGGTTTTGTATGGTGAGAATCTGGAAGTGACTGCATCCAAGAACATTTTCCCACTGCATGGCATAGCTGCAATCTTGTGGCTAGAGGTTTTCAGCCGCAATTCAGGGCATTGTATTTATGTCCTGTATATCATTTCCCTGTGAGATTGTAGATTGTTCATAGGAACAATGATGTGTGGTGCTTTGAAAAGTTCATAAATCACTTGCATAGTGGAGAATATAATGTACACTGCTGTCTTCCTTTACATGTTAAGAGTTGTTTTCTGATGCTTGTTTTTCCCTAGTGAAAGTTGCAAGGATTACAAGGTACAAGGTACAAACTAGACTCATTCTTCCCACTGGTCGCTCTTTTGCGACTAACTTTCTGAGTTGGTCGCACGAGAACATAATTTGGTTGCATTTTTATTTTTATTTTTTTGCTGCAACATTTGATTAATCAAATTACAGAATGTTTAGCAAACACTGAGGAATCAAATAAATAATTAAAAAAAAAAAACATTAAGGAAAGCCTCTATAAACAGCAAAGATAACAAGCTTTTCAAAACGAAAACAAAAAGAAAAGTAAAACTAAACTGGCTGTCGCTGACAGGATCTGCATGTTTTTTTTTGTTTGTTTGTTTTTTATTTTTTTTCACAAGAATACCAACATGTTCACCTTCTCAGGTTTAAGAAGCGGTCTTTTACTTTAGTTTGAAAACCAAATCCTTCGCACTCGTGCTGACACAGGGAGTATAAGTGTAGGGCTGTCAAAAAAAATTCGAATTTCAAATATTCGTCGAATAAAAAAAAAAAAAAAAATCCGTTTTGCATTCGAATTTTAGGTGTGTGTCAGGCAGCCTTATCAGTGATACACGAGATGCGACGACGATGGCTGCATCCGAAAACTGAAAAATGCTGCCTTCGGAGGCAGTATTCCAAGGCAGGAAGGCATCAAGGCACTTCCGAATACAAAGTTAGCTTCACTTCCTGTCTCCTGAGATGCCTTCATCTGATCGATTTTTGAAGGCAGCATAGATGTATCCTTTGCTGCCTTTGATATCCCACAATCCTGTGCGTTCCATTCTGAGACGGTTGAGCTAAAAAATAAAGATGGCGGCTGGAAGTTGCGTTTGGTGGTTAGTTTGTGTGTAAATGTATATTTCTGATTAACTTTTTGCACTTTTGATGTTATTTCTAGCGAGAAATGAGTATTATAGTAATGAAATATTCGTTTACTCATCACCAAAACTCGTTCTATTTTGTTGTAGATCGTTAAACCATTACACTGCCTCAGAAGCCTGTCCGAAATCAGTTTCTTGAGGTGCCTTCATGCAAAAACGCTGCCTGCAAAGTCATTGCCTCATGAGGCAGCAAGGCAGCTGCCTAAGTTTTCGGATGCAGCCGATGTCGCTGTCATTGCATTTGAATGCTTTTGTTAGCCTATCCAGTTGAACCCACTAGATGCGGCGATGCTACGTTGTTCATTCAGAATATTGCGGAAAACGAGAGCATCAGTGTGGAGAAGATGTTGTTTACGGCGAAACTGAAACCAAGCCATTCACACAGAACGCATATTTATCGTATTTTATTTTATTTATCGCGGGGGGGGGGAATCTTAAAGGCTGTTTGTCAATAGTCAATAAGGCTCTTAAAATATTGGATAATTTGACCTTTTTATGACAAGGCAAGGTTAATTCAAGTAGTTAAAAACTGTAAAAGACTCCCCCAAAACTTAATAGTAATTATGAATTAATAATTCATGATATATTAAAAAAAAAAAAAAAACTTTTTCAAAAATAATAAAATGTGTACATTCACATTTATTTCCAGTGTAAAGAAAATGGTATTTATGTATGTATTTTTGAATATTGTATAAATTAGTGTTTTTTTTCTCTCTTTTTCTAAACCATGTAAAACCAACATGAATACAAAGAGTACGTCAAAGACTTTGCATTTAACTATTTTTTTCCTTTTACTCTTTGTGGACACTCTTAATTGTCATTGACTGATTCAATTTAGAAAAGCCTGTCATAGTCTTCCATGTCATAAGAACCAAACAAGGTTATTTTACCCCCCATCAACTGGCAGCGTATAATCGAGGACTTTTATTTGCCTCCCCAACAGTAGGCATTTGTAATGTAATGGTTGCAGGAACTTGTAGCCCCAGGCTGAGAGGCATGAGTGCTACTTAAACCCAGCGTGGGGCTTGAAGGGAGGTGGGGGTACATGGAGGGGGCAACTTGGGGAGGTAAGCTCACACCTGTGGGATAGAGGGGCAGAAGGAGAGTGGGGTCGATGAGGGGTGGAGGGCGCGGAGAAAGCAGATGGAGACACAGAGGTTGAGCTCCCTCTGTTCTCCCGTCTCTTTCATCCCTAACCCTGTGCTCTGAAGCGCAAGAACTGGAAAAAGAAGCGGCGACACAAAGCCTTTTCAGTTGGGTTAAAACGGTGGACACGTTTGCATTTGCTCTTACTTTTAAGATGACAGAAGAAGATGAGCAAGAGATGATGGTCACATCTGAGAGGCTGACAAGAAACCTTCCATAAAATGTTTAACGCTTGTTTTGTCACTTGTGTTTTTTTGTCGTAATTTATGAGCTGTGAGGGCCATCAGCATGTGTCCACGTCGGAGGGTGGGTTTTGTTGTTTAGACAGAAAGTGTTTTGTTTTGGTGGTTACATTGTTTGTTTCAATGTAATGACGTCTTAGTGTTTACCTTTGAGATCTGAAGTATGGTTGAGGACTCAATTAACCTTTGTACCCTCTGCGGGCTGGTGGCGCATAATTGCTTTCCCAAAGAAAAGCATCTTTCATTTTAAGCACCAGTAGTAGATATTGAATCATGTTGTGCTGATGTTCAGGTTCTAGAAGAAAATGAATGGGTAAGTGCAGTAAACAAGCACGTGATTTAAAAATAATGACTCCTTTTGCTCATTATCCCTTGTATTTCACACCAACACACCCTACCGGATCCAGACAGCATCTTTCTTACTATGAATATCAGCAGGGTTTGGCACATGATATCCTGGTGGGAATAATGTGCTATGAGGGCTTTAAATCTTGGGAAGTTGAACAACACATGGTGGGAATTAAAGGCCTTGATTGTAAATGGCAGCGTGACAGCAATTGAATTCTCAGCAGCTGTCGGGGTCACAGCATTATAAACTGCAAGCTGATGATAATTAGACTTTAAGCATGCAAAGAACAAGGCCTTTCGCTCGTCCCTATTCACTCATAAGCCTTTATTGCGAGTAGGACTGAGGGGGCACAGTAATTTCAAGGCCCTGCATCTCCTTCCACTCCCTGTAATCTGTGTTGTAATCCATGTCGCTTGTGATTCCCAGGGTCCCAAAAGGCTTTTCTTGTTGACCGAGAGAGTGGCCCTGATAATGAGGGACCCCCACCATCTGTGTGCAAGACCAGGGACCCTAAACACACTCGGCCACACAGAATAGACCTGTAGGGGGAAAACCATAAAAGCAGCAAGAACCTCACCAGGGCTTCTGAAGGCAATTAAATTGAATGATGGATTAAAAATATTTCTAGTCGACACTTAGTTAGGTTTTTGTTATCTTTAAAGCGATAGTTCACTCAAAAATTTAAATTCAGTCATTATTTACTCAGTCTGGTGTTGTTTTAATGCCATATGACCTGTCTTTTTCATACCACAAAAGGAGAAAATTGAAAAATAAAAGTCTTGCTCGCACTTGTCCATATAACGGCAGTGAATAGTGACCAAATTCAAGCTTTAATGAGAAAGCTGCAAAAGTATCATGTAACTTGATGACTGTTTATTAAAATTCTGGCTAGAACCCAGACAGATGTTGACTTAACGTTGTATGTTATAATGTACTTTCTTGTACTACAACATGCTTTACCAAGTGGTGCAGCCAAATGTGTACCACATTTCTCTTGTGAAGTGAAGCCTATAACCTTCCACTAAACCAGAATTTCTTGTACCTCACAATCATTTATTCAATAGAGTCATTTGACCTTGGGTTCAACAGTAAATGTTATGTATGAGCCAGGAGCCTTAATTCTTTATGTACCTGGATTTAAGTCCCATATAATATACAGTATTATGCATACTGTTATTTGCTATTAAATATTATATGCTCATATGAATAAAGTAAAAGTAGATTACCAATTGTTAGTTCATAGTTACTGCAGTCTCTGCAGTTTAATGAGTCCTTACTGTGTATTTTTCTTTGTTGTTACTATTAAAAAATATATTTATTTATTTTCTTGTGATGACATCCTACAAAGTGGTTGATTTAAATACAACTGCCTTTAATACATTTAACAGTCATAAATTTAGTAGTATTTGAGTTTTTAACTTAAGACGTTGTCTGGTTCTACAGGATTCATACCTGCAGAGCAACTCTCTGAAATCTCTGATTTCACTTCCTCTGTTTAGATGAGATACTTAGTAGTATTTCAGAAAATAACATCAAGAACGTACAGCCATTAATAAACTGAATTAATTTAGATTTTTACATTTGCTTGTATGTTTACAGTAAATGCATTTTCTCAACATACGCTGGCATCTGTGTACCTGCCTCAATCTGTTGCTTATATCTCACATGGTATGTAAGGCTTGTGGTGTTTACATGCTATTTATTCAACTGCAGAGTTTATCTGCAGATAAGATTGTGAGCATTTTGTCCACTGTTTTGGAATCAAGGCCATTTCTAATATCACTTCTACAGTGTGTTGGGATGAATTTAAGAAACCATTGAAATTGATACATTTTATAAATCAGTCCATTTCAAATTTCTTCTTTCTGACATTCTAGACTATTATACACATCTCACACATGTGATATCACTCTTTTTGTTAATGTTTTTATTCTATTGGAATTGAATCGATTTGTGAAATCAGTAGCCAGCATTACTGGTAAGTGTCATCTAAGCAGCCCTCAAAAAACTATTCGTGATGATGCAGGATGCTGGCTCCATGTGATTATTCACCGTTGGCTGGCAAACAGGCATTTCCCTGATTTCAAGTTTTATTTTTATTTTTTACACATTTATCTCAGAAATACTTAGCATTCCCTATGACAGCACTAGTATTATAAAGAGGCTGAAATCCCTGCACCTTTTTTTATACTTCAGGATGTCATGGCAGTGATTCTGTAGACAATAGACCTGGTGTCTGTGGTATGTGAATGTGCATCGTTTTCTGTTGAGCAGCAAATATTACCTCTAATCTGTTGTACCCTCATCTTGAAGCCCTTAATCTTTGCTCTTGTGTCTTTTTCTACCCTGTAAGAGCTAATGCACAATTTTAAGTACTTTCACTTTTTGGGCTTGTCTATGAGGTGCATGAACTTGCATAGCCTCTCCCTTTCTGTGCTCTTTCAAGTTGCTGGTGATGGTTGGGTTAATACTGGTGTTCAGACAAAGACTAAGGGTTTGCGTTCATGGAATGCAAATGTTCAAGCATCTCAGTAAACTGCGGGTTGTCTCTGCTTCAGATCCTGTAGTTGGCATCATCCCTTATGAACCAAGGAAATGCTCAGATAATAGTAGCGTAAAGACTTTCGTTTGACAATCTAAAACTCAGCATGTTACGTCTCCCTCCACACATTAACATACCCAATTTCGCCTCCACAAGTATGTACTCAAGTATACACTTGCCATGAAAAAGCATTTTTATCCCCACTTGTCTGACCCTGTGGGAAAGATTGAAGAATTTAGCACCTACACAAAAATGTTTGGATCACTGTGACATGATTAGGGAAACGGGCACACTTTCCTGACCCAGGTGTTTTTATAACACTTTTTCAAAGATGAACAACATCTCTTCTGCAGTGTATAAGTCCAAAGTTTTCAAATATTGTTTTAATATTGAGTAAAACTTAATTTTTTTTTCTTTGCTGAAAAGTCTTGATTTTACAAAATTTACCAAAACATAATTGTTTAGGGTTTTTTCATGGTCATGGAAAACCTGGGAATAATTGGAAAATCATGGAAATTCAGAGAGATTTCAGTTGTGAATATACATTTTGCTAGTTACAGTTTGCTGCAAAATATTAATCATCTAGATATTTTGCTTGCAAGTTTCATCTGATTTGTAAGTGAATCAGTTAACTAATTAAACCGGTTCACAGATCAGTCTAAATTAGGGCTGTAATCGAGTAATCGGTTGACTATTCTGATGATTAATCGAGTTTTTGGATCATTTTTTGTTTTAATAAAAATAGACCTAAGCGAACAATAGACTTTAAAATGACTTAAAATACATAAATAATAGCAAAGAGGCAATAATAATCGATTCAAATAAAATATTAAAAGCAAGTAATCATGGTTTTAGTGAACAAAACAGTTAAAATACATAATGTAATAAAACATTATAACCATAACTTATGTACATTGTATATTATATCACATGCCTGCAGAGGGCACCAACAGCCTGACGATTGTTTTTACACTTTCCAGTGTGATCTAATCCTTAATATTGACCAAACAACATTTAATTCAAATATCCACTTAATCTTTAATATTTGGCCATTTTACAGTCACTGTCATTGCTTTCGAGGGTCTAAACTTTTATTTTGAAGGTTGCGCTGAACAGTTAGCATTTTTAAAAGATAATGTATTCTCCTGTGTTGGCATAGGTTTATAAATGATTTACCATATAAACCTGATAGAATGGTGCACATTGTTCCCAGATGAACATTATAAGCAACTCAGACTCGCAGCTTACAAAGATGGAGTTTGAGATGGTCCGCGCATGTAAATAATAACTGTTTGTGTGGAGCAGCATTTACTGTGAACGGAGCCGCTCTGAGATGCACGTAACCTACACGCATATAAATAAATCGCATATTAAACCGGAAGCTTGTATTTATTTAATGGAATCGCAGCCTTTGTGAATTCACAATAGCACTATGTTTTATTATGATTTTTAAATGGTTTTAGTATTTCGTGCAGCCTATAGTCTAATAATGCTTTTCAAGGATTCTCGTCCATGGAATGCGCCACTTATGGTATTTTGCCGGTTAATCGACATGGGCAAAATGCAATCAAGGATTTTTTATAATTGAGTACTCAAATTTAATTGAGGAATCATGACAGCCCTTGTCTAAATGGTTCATTATAGCAAATCTGAATTACTCAATTTTAAACAATCACAAATGACCAGAAATTCATTAGTCAAAAGGATGCCATTTTTTCTAAACGTTGACATTTCTATCATGTTGCAAAGCATCAGATGGTTTGAGTATGAAGATTACAAATACCCTTTCAAGCATTTAACTAGCTGCTCTTGGATTAATGGAGCAACTCTGACACCATACAGAGCTACAAGACTGAAGTTTGTTCCGCTCTCTCAGTCTTCCCTCCAAAACAGCCACGTTTTGGAGCCAAAAGATACAGGTCATTAGCACGAAAAGCAGCATTGCCCAAAGCAAACATGACCCCGTCGGATCCACTGACCGTGCTTGGTATGCAGGTTCACTTTCCACACTCTCGTTTTACACTGGTGCCTCAGGTAACCGATGACTTAATGGAGCTTTGCTTCTTATTAACAGATCAGACCTGCAACCATGATTAGGTAGGTCACGCTTAAGCTGTTCAACTGGAAAAAGGTGCTGCATTTTTTAAATAGCACAGTGTCTGTTCATTAAGAGGTGTAATGAAGCCTTTGATTATTTCTGGCTTTGTGCTTATACACCAACCATCTTAGATATTGAATTAGGAGCATATTAAAAACTGTCAAATCCACATAAAAAAAGTGACCATCACTTTGAGGGTTTAACTAGGCCACAGTGAAATTCTGCATGAAAGTGAGTAAACTACAACAAATTATTAGGATTTTAAAATCATTTATTGTATAACAATAATAATATATTCCCATCTTCATGCATTTATTAGATTTTTTTTTTAATAGAACCACATTCTGTATTATGAACATCACCTCAAAATGTGAAAGTTGTCTCATGACGCTGCCTGTTATCATGATCCTTTAGCTGATGAAGGATATCATAGCAGTCCTGCAAGATGCCACTTATGCTGAACTATGCTTAATTTTTCAGAGTTGGGAGGGATGTGCTAATTCACTCTTTTATGGTGAATGAATAGTTACTGTGGGTGTAAGCATAAAGAGCGCCCTTGAAAAGAAAATTACTCATTTCCAAAACCTTCTCCTTGTTATAAAGGCTGTAGGCTACTTGTTCACAGCTATGACACATGATCTAGTATGTGTTGAGACAAATATCGGCTGCAAAGTCTCGGAGTTAAGCATATTCTGAATATCGTTTGAATTGCTCTGTTTGGGAAGATATGATACAAGATCTGAGTAGGACACACTTCTGTGATGCCAAGCATCTTACAGGGTGCATCACCTTTGATGCACAGCTCAGTTGGTTGAGTGTTTGGTCACTTTCCATCCCAAACTAAAAGTTGAACTGATATAGAGGTATAAAGAAAAGGTGATATGTTTTACAAGTATGCAGATTAAACATGAGATGATGCCCCTTCAAATCGAGTACAAGCGCACACGCTAGGCCGATCCCCCATCATCTTGAGCAACACCAAAAACCTTTTTCAGAAACATGTCCATTCTTGTGAGATTCATGTTTCACAGAATCCCTGTCTTCAGGCACTGGTGATCAAAAGTGCTAGAGACTTATTTAAAAGGGTGAGTGAGACACTTAGTACTGTACATGCACTGTACACTAAACATAAGCCTGGGCTGTTGCTACTAACTTTTTAAGAGCTACACACCCTTTCCCATTATTGCAGGGGTGTTTTGACAACTCAAATACACAAACCTACTTGTCTAGCTTGAATCCGAAAATTGCATTTTTTTAATTTTATTGATTTATTTAGACATTTTTTGCCTTTATTTTGATAGAACAGTGTTTAGACACTGCCCACAAGGCTATTGGCGCAGACTAAAAGTTGCGATTTAATAGTTTAATTATGATTAAATGGCATTTCTTTAACCTTGATATATTTTATTGTATTACGATGAGACCTTTATTGGGAACATGCTCATTGTTATAGCAATAATAATAGCAATTATTATTGAGCAAATTTGATCCCTTTCACTAAACTTTGCATGCATGAAAGATCTGTGGCTAATTGCTTCTTATATAATTTTGGGATGGATGACATATCCGGTTGCCTAGTAACTGCTCTAGCAATTACATTTGCACTGTTCAAAACATCAGCCCAGCTACCTCTTTTAACCTTGGAAATTTAAACTTTCACATGATAGAAGTTACAGTATGAAAAAAAATTATGAATTAAAGTATTTAACATTTAAATGAAACTTTCAAAAATCTTATGAGCCACTTGAGCTAATGGAACTAAAATCTCTTTACAGGTCATCTTTGCACATGGATTTTAAAAGTTTGAAATAGTTTGGTTACTTTTTTTTTTTGTTTTTTGTTTTTTCTTTAAATGTAAGACTCCTTAAATGCAATGATTAAGACTGAAAAGGGCATTCTACAGTTTGGAATATTCAGATTGTCTGTCTCAGTTTGTTTTACATATTTATCTGAATTGTTATTTTAGAAATTATAATTATTTTTTTAATTTTGCTTTTTCCACAGAATGGAACAAAGAAGTCCTGGGACTTTATGCAAACCCATGATAGGTGAGGATGTGTCTTACTGTTTTTTTGTTTTTGTTTTTTGTTTTTTGAAACAACAATATAATTTTAGAAGTAAACCCTCTCTCACTTATTTTGAATATGGTTTATTTGGTTACTGTCCTTAGCCCTATTCGGACGGGATTAGTTTTACAAGGGTAGATGGAGTAATGTACGTTTTACCTCAGGACGTCTGTAATATTAATGGCCAATTCACATGGGATAAGAAATCTCTGTAAAACTAGTAATTCGATTTGCGCTCCGCTGTCACCTGCTTGTCGTCATGTGCGTCATGTACGTTGCTTCCTGATATCCTCGTTCGATCGGACCTAACTGTTTATATCCAATCAAAATGTAATAATTTAATTAAATCGTTTGACCGCACATGTGAGATATGTATGTATATGTATGTGTATATATATATATATATATATACACACACACACACACACACACACGCATATATATATGTGTGTGTGTGTGTGTGTGTGTATATATGTATGTGTATATATATATATATATATATATATATATATATATATATATATATATATATATCTAATAATATATTTATTTAATATACGAGTTTCACAATTTGAGTCGAATTACTGAAATAAATGACTTTTCCACGACATTGTAATTTATTGAGATGCACCTGTATATATATATATATATATATATATATATATATATATATATATATATATATATATATATATATATACATACATATACATATACATACATATATATACATACATATATACATATGTGTGTGTGTGTGTGTATACATACACACACAATCAGGTCGGGTCAAAACTACTTTTAAACAGAAAATGGCAGAATATTTACGTACATATTTACAGCTGGTCTATTCGGACGGGATTAGCATTACCTGAGGTAATAAGCGTACCTTTTTACAGAAGGTAAAAGTCGCCGTAATCTTTACTGACATTTTCCGTAATGATTACTGAGATAACACATTCGGATGGGACTGAAATCACTGAGAAGCTCTGGTAATAATTACTTTTACTCCACGTCCCCATGTAAAATTAATCCCGTCCGAATATAGGGCTTTTGACTATCTCTTTCCTTTTGGAGTGTACGTAATTGCTACATTCTGCCTTGTGAGAATGAAGATTTGGCTTTCTTGTTAGTCTATCTAACCATATTCTCAGAAAGAGAATTCGCTGCATTTTTTCACATATTACTTTTAGGAGACTGTAAAGCTGGAAGGATTAGAGGCTTTTGGTGCTGGAATGTCTCACCACGGTGCAACAATAGGAAGTCCTCCCCTGCCTCAAAAGTCTTTGTGTGTGCACATCTTGATCTCTCTTCAGTTCTATCTTTTACACGATCACGTCTCCATTGAGCTTTGTCACAATAAATCTGTCCCTTTTTTTCCTCACTTTCATGCACAATCCTGTTTTAGTAGGTTCAGGTAGGCATAAGTAGCCCTCCACCTGTCTTCAATGCACTTGCTGATCCCTGACCAGGTTTGAAGTGTCCAAGAGCGAGGCAGAAGCAGTTAAACTTCAGTTCTGTTTCCCACACAACCCCTTCCCACCGACCCAAAGCGGTTTTTGGGTCATTACACACCTAAGAGCAGCCTCTTTGTACCTCTCCAGTTGTCAACTGCTGCCCTGAGATCACGGCTGACCTTTTATACAGGGTTCACTAAAGCTATCGGTGAGGATTGAGTACCTCTGTGGACCGTGTGTCAATATTGCCAGACACTTTTATTTTCTCATGGAGATGTATGGAGATTCAATCATTCTCAGCAAGAAGAACAAAGTGGCTACAAAGTCTCTGGCCAATAATATAGAAAGAGTTACAGCACATTCCTTTATTAGGTTTCTTAAGAAGGTCTTTGTTCTTTGATGAGGAGCGTCTGGACCATGTCTGTGAGAAAATGGTCTGCAAACCAAAACATGATTACTGTGGGCTTGTAACACCATATTCTAACCATTCACAACATGACAAGTCATTTTTCTGAGTGAGAAAATGACAGACACTCAGAATGACTATGTGGACCTGGATTTTGGACCACCAGCACAACTCGAGGCAACAAAAGGAAGAACAAAAACTCAATGAAAACATTGTCACAATATCAAACAACATTGTCAGACCTGCTCTGGACAAAGTGCGTGAGCAAGACTTAGTGGAGCTGAGGAATACTCCTGATCACCACTAAAACCAAGGAGATTTTGTCGTAAATCCACTGAAGGTGCTTCATATTGTCAAAGTTGAAAAATTATTTGAATATGAGAGTTTGTGGTTTTATTTTGACAAACACTACCATTCAAAGTTTTGAGGTCAGTAAGAAGTACTGACCTCAAAACTGAACAAAAGAAATTAATGCTTTTGTTCAGCAAGGACACATTAAATTGATCAAAAGTGACAGTAAAGACATTTATTATGTTACAGAAGGTTTCTGTTTCAAATAAATGCTGTTCTTCTGAACTTTATTCATCAAAGAATCAAGAAGAAAAAGAAATCACTTTTTTTTACGAAAGCAGCACAGCTATTTTCAACATTGATAATAATAAGAAATGTTTCTTGAGCACCTAATCAGCATATTAGAATAATTTCTGAAGGATCATATGACACTGAAAACTGAAGTAATGGCTGCTGAAAATTCAGCTTTGCCATCACAGGAATAAATTGTACAAATATATTCAAATAGGAAAGTTATTTTTCAAATTTTAAGAGTGACAACATTTCATTTTTTACTGTATTTTGATTAAAAAAATGCAACCTTGGTGAGCATAAACATCTTTCAAAAACATAAAAAAAAACTCACCAACCCCAAAATTTGTGTATGTGCACTTGTTAAAATATTTGATGTCACCATTTGACCTAGTCATTGTTTTGTTGTACACACTGTTTGATGGCTTGATGAATGAGGTCATCTGCAGTTGGAAGGTAAAGCCATTAAAAGCAGCATCTGTTCAGGTCATTAGTGCCACTGCTACAGTCTAATGAGAGCTCTGCTGGTGTTTGGGAAATAACAAGTTGGTAACCATTGTCTTTTGTGAGGACTTGGAAGATTATTGATGAGTGTGTATGTTTGTCTGTGTATGTGATGTGAATGGTTCTTACAATCATCAGCACCAGTCCTCTGCTTTTGCCTCTCCTGTTGCATCGCATCCTGCAGTGAGAGCCAAACACCCCTAATGGACAGCATGCTTAACGGTGTGTGACACGTCCTTCGTGACTTCGACAATATTTTCAGGGTGGAGAGGTGAAGTGGTGAGGAGCGCGCCATTCAGACATGCCTCGGCTCACTGGGGCACTGACCTGTCAGCTGCACAGTTTTCAAGGGTTGACTCAGACTGCACTCTTCCTTCAGGACAGTCCACAGCTCATCAACAGTGAAGAAAAAGGGAGGATCGTAACTGATAGACATTGGATGTGTACCTCAAAAGCTACAGGACCTCTTTTAATCAGGCCTCAAACCATCAGATCATTGTGTCTCCAGATGATAGCGCTTAAGTTGTGGGGAAGTCGTGGCCTAATGGTTATAGAGTCAGACTCGTAACCCAAAGGTTGCGGGTTTGAGTCTCGGTACCGGCAGAAAATTACTGGTATTTGCACCATTATTTAACGCCCAGAAAAAGCGTGTCTTAAAGCAGGCGGTAATTTGCGCTGCTCTTGGTACATTGCACTGGTCATTATAGAAGTGATCTAGCTGCATCTGTTCTTTAATGTGCGCATTGTCAGTAAATCACACACAGAATTTGCCCTGTTTAGTAAATCTGGCCCTAAATATCCAGAACTGATAAGTTACACTGAAATGCTACTGATATACCTTATTGTGCATCCTTTTGCTAAGACTCTTTTATTTCTGTCTAGCCATGTAAAAAAAAAAAAAAAAAAAAAAAATTAAGGAGAGAACAAATGCTTGTATGTGAATACATATTGTTGGTAACATTCAGGAGTGTGTTTAGGTTTACATTCAGGCTGTGTGGTAATCTCTGGCACTCATTCACCATGGGAAAGGCAGGGCAGGGCTTCCTGCCTCTACAGACATATCCGCTTTCCCCACTCAAAGAGCCGTCTCTCTCCATTGCCATCGAAACAATCACACTAATACAACATATTATAGCATATAATGATCTGAGGTCTGTGACAATCAACAAATCTTGCACTCTAAAGGTGTGGTCACATTTACCGTCTTGTGCCGAATTTTGCTGGCGAAATCCAGTCATTTCAATAGGGCGCCATCAGACAATTGAGAATTTCATGTGAAGACGAAAGATTTGCCCAAACGGATTTCGCAGCTGGTTTAAATTGCCCACGCAATTGCTGTGATGACCAATAGGAAGTTGCTTGTTTTCAAAGTAACTTCTTTACAAGCTGCGGATTCATGCATTGCTATACACAATATTTCGCCGAAATTTCATTAATGTGTCTGCACCTTAAAGGAATACATCACCCCTCAAAAATTTTGCATCACATCACTTGCTCACCAATGGATCCTTTGCAGTGAATGGGTGCCGTCAGAATGAGAGTCCAAACAGCTGATAAAAACATCACAATAATCCATAAGTAATCCATATGACTCCAGTCCATCAAAGTTTTGTGAAGAGGAAGGCTTCGTATTTATAAGAAACAAATCCATCATTAAGACATTTTGAACTTCCAACTGTTTTTTTCTGGATAAAATACGAGGAAATCTAAAATACGAAGGAAATCTTATTAAAGAGTATGGACTCAAATTATGGTTGGAAGCGATGGTTTAAAGTTAAAACGCCTTAATGTTTGATTTATTTCTTACAAACACTCTCAGCTTTTTGCAATTATTGGCACCCATTCACTGCAAAGGATTCATAGGTGAGCAAGTAATGTAATGCTGAATTTCTCCAAAGTTAAAGTTAAAGTCGTGACGTATTGTCAAGTATGGTGACCCATACTCGAAATTGGTGCTCTGCATTTAACCCATCCAAGTGCACACACACACAGTAGTGAATAGTGAACAAACGCACACACACACACACCTTGAACACACACCCGGAGCAGTGGGCAGCCATTGCTCCAGCGCCCGGGAAGCAATTGGGGGTTCGGTGCCTTGCTCAAGGGCCTCACTCCACCTCAGTCATGGTATCGAAGGCAGAGAGAGTGCTGTTCATTCACAATCCCCACCTTCAATTCCTGCCGGTGCGAAAATCGAACCGGCAACCTTCAGGTTACAAGACCAACTCCCTAACCATTAGGCCACGACTTCCCCAAATCTGTTTCAATGAAGAAACAAACTCATCTCATCTGAGGGTCAGCAAATTTATTCCTTTAAGGCCCCATTTATATCTACTATTAATCTCTAGAACTTCAATTAATACAGACAGTTGACTAAATAAATTTGACTTTCAGCCTATTATCAATGATTTGTCTATTTAAAATCTCTCATAAATGCTTGTGACAGATGTTATGTCAGGTACATGTCGTCCTGGTTGAAGAGTGGAGGAGGATGTTGCTTGTATGAGTGTGAAAGTGCTGAACAAAAACACTCTGTCCTCTGACCTCATGCCATGCTGAGCTATTAGCTTGCTTTCAGTCCACTGAGGCCTGGCTATCCTAGCATGCTTCAGTGGGTAAATCCTATTATACAGAGATCCTTAAGACACAGGGATTTATTCTCTTCTTCTTAGGGCATTATGTTCAGTCTCAAACCGAGATAAAGTGAAAAGCCAAGACCACATCCAAGGTGTTAATCCTGAGTGATTTGTTGGGGCTTGATGGAGCAAGGGTGTCCATGTGCTTCACTCTTTCTCTCTCACACACACATGCTCACGTTCACTTTCTCTCTTTATCACTAAGCCTAGATGAGTTGTTGGATCAGTTGTGTTGTTGCTCTGGCAGGACTGGATGCATTAATAGGAAGCAAGATATCCATTGTTGAGTACTGATCAAACTGGAACCGCTTCTCTAAATGCCAAGTCAACTTCTAAATTGGTTGCTTTTTCCTCTTTCCAGTGTCTCTGTGCTGATTTTCAACACCACCTCACACTGTTTCATCCTGGTCAAGCAGTTCCGCCCAGGTAACGTCCTAATTGCTGATGTTTTTCCACACTTGAGTCTTTGATTTTGATTGATTTTAGTTGTGATCTTGTTTTTTTAATGACTCTTTTGTACAGCTTATTTTTCTACTTTCCTGAGACCTTTAGAAGTCTGTAAGGTTTTTGATTTATTGTAGATATCAGGGTTGTGACTCCCTTTCACTTAATGATTTGGAATTTGAATTGCATTTCAGTAAATTCCACTCCCTGAGAAGAAATCCAGCAATGGTAATGCAAATCTGCCTCCTTAAATTTGAATTGCAATACTCCATCTGTTTGTTCAATCAAATTAAATTTAAATTCAGAAATTTATTTAGAATTTAATAACTATTTTAAACTCGATTGTGAATTTTGAACAGCTTTGTTAGAAAAGCCCTCAAAAAGTATAACATTTTCAAGAAAGCTTCTGTGTGAGGCGTTTTACACCAGAGCTAATGTTTCCTGTTTGTTTCGTATCTGCCTGAGTTGTCCTACTAACCTATACTCCCCCTCATCCTACACAACCCAGGCGCCTGTGTGAGACAGAAAGATTCAAAACTTCCCTAAAATCTTCTTTTAATTTTATTCTCACTTTTTTCTAGTATGATTTCACAGCAGAACAACAGTTTGACACTGATTTTACCAAGACTCACATCCAAACATTCTCACACGTACTTCATTTATACTGTATCTTGTTACAAAGTGACGTACTACACCCAAATCCCTCTGTTATCTCTATTTGAAAGAGATGATGAAATATATTTTGTTCTGTTGCAGATTTTTAAAAACATCTAATACGCAACAGATATCAGGTGCCGTTTTATAACTGCTGTTAGAGAGTGTTGCTATGTTGAAATGTTTGCTTGAGAATAACATGGATGATAGATATTTTTCTGGTAAAACACAGTTTAGAACCTTGCCTTTCTCTCAGATGTGTTGCACTTTCTATGACTTTTCAGGCTTTTTCATTTGGTCTAGTGACCTTGTATCATCTTTAGTCATTTCTAAATGAAACGATTAGTGTTTAGATTACACATAGAGAAAACCACAAAGGCATATATTGACCTAATGCAGTTTAGAAAGCCCTAAAAGACTTTCTGCAGCCTCTAAAACAATAACACTCTCATAATGGAACATTTTTCATGTCGATGGTCGTCGTGCAAACAGAGCATTTTTCAGTGCTCTCTGTGAAGCTTTGGCCCCGCGCTACACTGTTACACTATTGTTCTATACATGCTCACCAGGGACGGTGCCCTGCTTCTCAGAATGGAAGGAAAGCCTTGCATTGAAAGAGAGACGTCTTTCTACAGGGTTTTTTTTTCCTTTCTGTAGTCTTCAAACAGTGCTTGAAATGAAAAGGCAGGCCTTGTGCAGGGAAACATAACAAGTCTTCTCAAGGATGGCTTTTCTTTAAGTGAGCTCTCAGTCAATCCCAAATGTGCAGTACATTTGTCTGAAGGGCGTAGTACTAAAGATCTGGGTATAGATATCTGTAAGGCTGTAGGTTCAAACCCATGTGTGGTGAACCGTGAGTTCAGCTCAGGGTTATTATTGTTAACTAAAGCTAAAACCATAAAGAAATGTCATTAACTGAAATAAAACAAAATATCAAAAAATTTTAGCTTACTTTATTTCAGCTAGTTGCCAAGGAAAGATTTCTCATTTTCATTTGTGCATACCATCACTGTTATTACAAGGTCAGTAAGTCTCCTAAAATATCATGATTAGTTGATATTAAAATGTGTATTTTTAAAATGTAATGTCGTCTGACTCCCCAAAAATATTTATAAATGTAAAATATCTTTTAAAATATCTTTTGTCTTTCTAAACCATATGAATACTAGCGTAAATTAAAAAGTAGTGCTGTCAAATCGATTAATCACGATTAATCGCATCCAAGAAAAAAGTTTTACATAATGTGTGTGTACTGTGTATATTTATGTGTATATATAAATACACACATATATGTGTATATTTAAGAAATATTTACATGTGTATATATCCTATATACTTTTATTTTGGGTGTGATTAATCAGATTAATCAATTTGACAGCCCTAAAAAAAAGACAGATTTGTACAATTTTGTGAACTTTTTTCTTTGCCTTGGGCACCCTTATTGACCCCTCTGCAACTTGTTCTCAAACACATACTTGTGCCTACATGATCTAAAACAGTATGTTTGAGGCCTCATCAATCAAGCTGCTTATGTACTCAGATGTTTCCTCATCTGTCTTTGTAATTGGAAGCACTCTTGAACGATGAGTGACACGTCTTATTTCTCCACAGCTGTGTACATGAGTGAATGGGAGCGGAGCAAACCGAAGCCCCTGCAACCTGCGGAGGAAGAGTCAGCGGAAGCCGCACCAGCAGAATCTAAAGCACCGGAAGAGGACAAAGCAGGACAGACAAGCGAAGAGACGTCAAGCCACCAGCCTCCTGCTTCGGCCGGTGTGACTTACGAGCTTTGTGCAGGATTGGTGGACAAACCCAACCTCTCTCTGGAAGAGATTGCCAGGCAGGAAGTGCTGGAAGAGTGTGGCTATGATGTGCCAGTTACCAAACTGAGAAAGATTACTTCATACAGGTGAGAACCCATCTGAAATAAGTTACGTTTCTCATCTTATGGTAAGTTCATAAGCATAATTCATGCATGAAGTTATCAGCTCATGTGATGCAGAATCAAAATCTACTAGCATGTTTTAGCTAGCTAGTGAAATTGTATTAAGAATGTCATCAAATTCAATTTAAGTAGGTTATTTCTTGCAAATGGTGTCAGATGTAGTGTATTTTGGTGATGTCAATGAGTATAAAACACTGAAAGCTGCTGCTTTTGCTAAGAATGGATGTGGGAAAGTTGTTCTGGAAATTTAGCAGCTTTCAAGTGTGAAAGTGCCTAATAATAACGTAAGCAGTCTCATCAGTGATACACTGATAATGAAACAAGTCATGAGGTTTACACAATCTTGTTTATTTTCTTTATTTCTGGAATGCTTGATTCTGATTGGTCAATCACAGCTTTCTGCAGTCAGATATTTTTCTTAAGTGACCTAGTCATTATCACAAAATAAACCCCTTCAGGTTATTACTTTATATTAATCCTTTACATATATTAAGAATAAAATATTGTATTTATATGCTATTATACTGCTGTCACTATCAGTTTTTTTTTTTTTTTAATGAAAACTTTTGTTCAGCAAGGATACATTAATGTTGATTAGTCAGAAAGTGACAGTAAATATATTTATAACGTTACAAAAATTTATATTCCAAATAAATTCTGTTCTTTTGAACTTACTATTCATTAGACATTCCTGAAAAAATTAAATAAAAATTGTGGTTTCCACAAAAATGTTAAGCAGAACAGCTGTTTTCAAAATTTATATATATACAGGTGCATCTAAATAAATTAGAATGTCGTGGAAAAGTTCATTTATTTTAGTAATTCAACTCAAATTGTGAAACTCGTGTATTAAATAAATTCAATGCACATAGACTGAAGTACTTTAAGTCTTTGGTTCTTTTAATTGTGATGATTTTGGCTCACATTTAACAAAAACCCACCAATTCACTATCTCAACAAATTAGAATACTTCATAAGACCAATAAAAAAACCTTTTTAGTGAATTGTTGGCCTTCTGGAAAGTATGTTCATTTACTGTATATGTACTCAATACTTGGTAGGGGCTCCTTTTGCTTTAATTACTGCCTCAATTCGGCGTGGCATGGAGGTGATCAGTTTGTGGCACTGCTGAGGTGGTATGGAAGCCCAGGTTTCTTTGACAGTGGCCTCCAGCTCATCTGCATTTTTTGGTCTCTTGTTTCTCATTTTCCTCTCGACAATACCCCATAGATTCTCTATGGGGTTCAGGTCTGGTGAGTTTGCTGGCCAGTCAAGCACACCAACACCATGGTCATTTAACCAACTTTTGGTGATTTTGGCAGTGTGGGCAGGTGCCAAATCCTGCTGGAAAATGAAATCAGCATCTTTAAAAAGCTGGTCAGCAGAAGGAAGCATGAAGTGCTCCAAAATTTCTTGGTAAACAGGTGCAGTGACTATGGTTTTCAAAAAACACAATGGACCAACACCAGCAGATGACATTGCACCCCAAATCATCACAGACTGTGGAAACTTAACACTGGACTTCAAGCAACTTGGGCTATGAGCTTCTCCACCCTTCCTCCAGACTCTAGGACCTTGGTTTCCAAATGAAATACAAAACTAGCTCTCATCTGAAAAGAGGACTTTGGACCACTGGGCAACAGTCCAGTTCTTCTTCTCCTTAGCCCAGGTAAGACGCCCCTGACGTTGTCTGTGGTTCAGGAGTGGCTTAACAAGAGGAATACGACAACTGTAGTAGCCAAATTCCTTGACACGTCTGTGTGTGGTGGCTCTTGATGCCTTGACCCCAGCCTCAGTCCATTCCTTGTGAAGTTCACCCAAATTCTTGAATTGATTTTGCTTGACAATCCTCATAAGGCTGCGGTTCTCTTGGTTGGTTGTGCATCTTTTTCTTCCACACTTTTTCCTTCCACTCAACTTTCTGTTAACATGCTTGGATACAGCACTCTGTGAACAGCCAGCTTCTTTGGCAATGAATGTTTGTGGCTTACCCTCCTTGTGAAGGGTGTCAATGACTGTCTTCTGGACAACTGTCAGATCAGCAGTCTTCCCCATGATTGTGTAGCCTAGTGAACCAAACTGAGAGACCATTTTGAAGGCTCAGGAAACTTTTGCAGGTGTTTTGAGTTGATTAGCTGATTGGCATGTCACCATATTCTAATTTGTTGAGATAGTGAATTGGTGGGTTTTTGTTAAATGTGAGCCAAAATCATCACAATTAAAAGAACCAAAGACTTAAACTACTTCAGTCTGTGTGCGTTGAATTTATTTAATACACGAGTTTCACAATTTGAGTTGAATTACTGAAATAAATGAACTTTTCCACGACATTCTAATTTATTGAGATGCACCTGTATATGACCCAAAACATCATCAGATTTCCACACAAGTCCTGAAAGTAGACAAAGAGAACCCAATCAAAGAAATGAGACAAATATATTTTCTTTGTCATTTATTTATTGAGAAAAATGATCCGTTGTTACATATCTGTTCATTGCAAAAGTATGTGAATCTCTAGGATAAGATGTTAATTTGAAGGTGAAATCAGAGTCCATTTGTTCAGAGGTGTTTCCAAACAGTGGGATGACTATCAGGTGTCATTGTCTGCCCTGTTTTATTTAAAGAACAGGGATCTATCAAAGTCTGATCATGTTTGTGGAAGTGAATCATGGCACGAACAAAGGAGATCTCTGAGGACCTTAGAAAAAGAGTTGCTGTTGCTCATCAAGCTGGAAAAGTTTACAAAACCATCTCTAAAGTGTTTGAACTCCACAAATCCACAGTCAGACAGATTGTGTACAAATAGAGGAAATTCAAGACCACTGTTACCGTCCACAGGAGTGGTCGACCAGCAAAGATCACTCTAAAAGCAAGATGTGTAATAGTCCATGAGGTTGCAAAGGACCCCAGGATAACTTCTATGCAACTAGAGGCCTTTCTCACATTGGCTAATGTTAATGTCCATGAGTCCACCATCAGGAGAACAGTGAACAACCATGGTGTGCATGGCAGAGTTGCAAGAAGAAAGCCACTGCTCTCCAAAAAGAAAATTGCTGCCTGTCTGCAGCTTGCTAAAGATCATGTGGACAAGCCAGAGGGCTATTGGAGAAATGTTTTGTGGACAGATGAGACCAAAATAGAACTTTTTGTTTTAAACGAGGAGCATTATGTTTGGAGAAAAAAACACCTTATCCCATCTGTGAAACATGGTGGTGGTAGTATCATGGTTTGGGCATGTTTTGCTACATCTGGGTCAGGATGACTTACCATCATTGATGGAACAATGAATTCTGAATTATACCAGCAAATTCTAAAGGAAAATGTCAGGACATCTGTCCGAGAACTGAGTCTCAAGAGAACGTGGACCATGCAGCAAGACAACGGCCCCAAGCACACAAGTCGTTCTACCAAAGAATGGTTAAAGAAGAACAAAGTTAATGTTTTGGAATGGCCAAGCCAAAGTCTGGACCTTAATCCCATTGAAATGTTGTGGAAGGAGCTGAAGCAAGCAGTTCATAGGAGGAAACCCAACAACATCACAGAGTTGAAGCGGTTCTGTACTGAGGAATGGGCTGAAAGTCCTACAAGATTTTGTAAAGGACTCATCAGCAGTTAAGAAACTTTACCTGCAGTTATTGCTGCAAAATGGGGTCACACCAGATACTGAAAACAAAGACTCACATACTTTTGCAAAGCACAGAGATGTAACAATGGATAATTTTTCTCAATAAATAAATGACAAAGAAAATATTTTTACCTCATTTGTTTGATTGGGTTCTCTTTGTCTACTTTCAGGACTTCTGAAAGTAAATCAGAAGTCTGATGATGTTTTGGGTCATATTTATGCAGAAATATAGAAAATTGTAAATGGTTCACAAACTTTCAAGCAACACTGTATGTATGTGTGTATATATATATATATATATATATATATATCACATTTGAAATTGTAGTAATATTTCACACTATTTTATTGTATGTTTGATCTAATAAATGTAACCTTGGTGAGCATAAGAGAAAATCGTAAAAAAAAAAAAAAAATACAAACATTATCACACGTACTTAATTTATACGTACGTTATGTATACATAAAAAAAATTGTACTTACCCCATATTTTTGAACAGTAGAGTAGCGAGTGTGTGTGAGAAAGGAATGTATAGATGTCTGGTAATGTGCACTCTGTCATGGCAGACATACATTTTTTTTTTATCTTAACTGATTTTTCTCTCCCTGTTTAATATTTAACCTTCATCTCCATATTTACCAGCCCTAAATCCCCAGAGTAAAGAACATCAGATAAAGTATTCAAGGGTTAAATGGGTCCCGATCTCGTGTGTAAAAGAAGAAGAAACAGTGCTGCATTATGCTCTTATCAGTCTTAATTGACGAGACCGTCGTAAACCCCTGCCACCTCACACCTGCCAGAGTCACACACCTGTCTGTCTGTGTGCGTGTGAGCCTGCAACATCTGCCTGGTGCTGTTTATTGTGACCTGTGCCACAGCAATCTCTGATTAGCTAAAATACCACATGGATTCGCAAAGGATCCTCCTCTCAAATGCACACTGGCAAACACAGACACGGTCAAACGCACCTGCTGACTGCACCATGATAAACACCTGTGGACCTCATGCTGCACCTGTTGCTTTTATGGGCTGGGTAGGGACATGAAGGAATGCAGAGAGAGGATGAACTACTTGTTTGATTGTGTTAAACAGTGAAATTGTCTTTTTTCCTTTTCCACGTTTAGTAATTAGAAGCAAGAGGGAATAGGAAATGTTGTGGAGAAGAGGATGAGGAAATGGCACATTGTCCATATGGGCATTTACACTAACCACTAGACCACAGCACCAACCAGACTGCTTTATAAATATGTCAACTTGGTTAAAGCAGTCAAAATTAACTTTGGCCCTCCCTCTTTCTGATATTGTTTATCATTTAATACAATTCTTAACCTCACAGTCTCTTATAGTCACCAAGGCTGCATTTATGTGTTAAACAGTAATATTGTGAAATATTACAGTTTAAAATAACTTTTAATAACGTTTAAAATGCAATTTTTAAAAGGCTATTTATTCCTGGCAAAGCTGAATTTTAGCAGCCATTACTCCAGTCTTCAGTGTCACATGATCCTTTAGAAATCATTCTAATATACTGATTTGATGCTCAAAAAGCTTTTCTTACTATGAATTTTGAAAACATTGAGCTGCATAATGTTTTAGTGGAAATGTGTAAGCACTGTGGCTCTATCAAAACATTCACTCTAAAAAATGCTGGGTTAAATACAACCCAGCGCTGGGTAAAATATAGACAAAACCAGTGATTGGGTTGCTTTGACCCAGCGTTTGGGTTACTATCCAGAAGGTTGGGTTAAACATTTACCCCAAACATTGGTTGAAAACAACCCAATTGCTGGGTTTGTCCATATTTTACCCAGTGCTGGGTTGTATTTAACCCAGCATTTTTTAGAGTGTTGCTTATGTCATTATTTTTGCTGTTCTGTTTGGTGAGGCTCACAGGAATTAAAGGGGTCATGAACTGCTTTTGTTTTTATTTTGTGCTGTTCTCTGAGGTCCACTTATGTTATCAAGATTTTTACATAAAAAACATAATTTAGAAGTAATAAGCTATTTACTATCCTATTTTTAACCCCCCTCATCAGAACGCTCTGTTTGAAAAGGCATGGTGGATTGTAGACTCACCCACTGCTATGATTGGCTAACAGTTGTGTATGTTTGTCAGCCTACATCCTTCACAGTTGGACGCTGCTGTGATTTAAAACACATAAATACTCAGTACATATCAAACGAGCTATAATAACAAACAAAGCAATAGTGATCACATAATGAAAACAGTTACTCACACTTGTGATGCGACATTACTATCAGATCCAATATAGTCGGCACAGTATCATCTTTTAGTTTCAATCTTTCTGAAAATCCTGCGTTGAATTGTGCCTTGTTCGTAAACAAATCCATGATAAAATGAAGTGAACGAAGAACCAAGTTCTTACTGACATGGTTCCTCCACGCTTTCCTAAAGTTGGGATCAGAAGGAAGGCAATGCAAAGACTTACAACTTGGCACTGAACAGCATTCTGTTGTTTTCGGAGCATCATCATTTGGTTTCTCGTTATTCACACTACACGCGTGAATTGGTGGGCGGGGCTAAATAGGCAGTTATGTCGAAGCAGGCATCTTCTGTGGAGGCGGTGCTTATTCACACTATTACATCATAGAGTAGAACATTCCAAAAGCTGTTGTTTTGGCAGACTGCCTTCAATATAAGCTGTTTTTTAGACTAACGAGAAAGTTTTGAGTTCTGAATCTTACAGGATGTTTTTATAGTTCAATGACCTCTTATACGTCAAAAGATTAAGGGAATTTTGATTTCTCAGTTCATGACCCCTTTAAGCCAAGTTATTTTGAGCAGTACTGAAGGAAAAGGAGTAATCTGCATTGAGTTTACAATTTGCAAAATTAGTGTCAGCATAATAGATCTACACTGACATTTGTAGTGCTAAACTTTCTCCTAAAGAGACAAGAATCTTCTGTGTTGAAAATATTAAGAAACCAGAATTGTCCAGATATTTAATACAAATACTGTAGAAGTACCATATCTTCTGGCCCCTTTAGAGCTCCAGGAGGGTTTCAGAATAGTTCATTTGTCATATCTTGTCTCTATTCTTCATGAGTAGGTGTCAGCATAGACCTCATTCTTCATTGGTGACAGACACAGTGGAGTCCTGGAGATTCTCTTGCAATTCGTCCTCTCAAATGTAGAGTCATTTTGCAACGCACCCATTGTGGTTAGTTTAAACTCATCCTAGAAACTGATTGCTGGGGCATGTTCCATTTTTACCTCCTCAGGCCATCATCCATCACTTCGATGGTGCGCAGGCATCACAGCCTTGTAATTTTCTTCTATATTTCATGAGCTCATTACAAAAAATCTGTTTCAGACTACAGAATACTAGGAAAAGAAGGGGCTTTTGGAAGCTTCTCATCTCTGTAATGCTCTGAGGGTGTCAGGGAGATCTCCATGGTGATGTCTCCATGACAGAGTCTCAGGTGAGGTAACGCCTCAGTCACAGTGGCGCTTACCAGATGCTGCTATGTTGTTGTCTATTAAGGTGTGAGAGGTCTTTCTCCATGCCTTCAGGTCCTCACAGTAGACCTCTGTGCCCCTGCCTAGCCTAGCCATCTCACAGTATAGCCAGAAAGCTGCTTGAGTGGTGGATATTTCCTCATCTATAAATCCTTGTTGTTTTTGTAATCATCAGTTAATGGATGGGAGTTTTATTTTTTCATGATTAAGTGCTTTTAATGGCAGTTAGTACACTTGCCGGCCATCTGGGTAACACCCCTGGGCAGCTAGTTTCTAGGCTGATAATAAGCACTCAAGTACAGTACAGTTCTTATCAAACTGAATTGGGAAAGACATTATTTACATTTCAGTAACATTTCAAATGAGGATTACAATTTACAATACAATAATGAGACAGTATTTAACTTTTTAGCAAAAATTTTAGCTGCTTTGTTCAAAATATAATAAAAATGTAAGCTGTTTGTCAAGGTTACGTTTCAAGTCAAAAATAAAAGCTAATAACAATGTATTTAGCATTAGCATTAATTTGGCAACAGCGTGGCTTCTTTGGCTTAAATCATGTGAAAATGTACTAAGCTGTTTGTTAAAGCTATAATCCAGTAACATTTCAAGTCAGAAATAAAAGCTAATAACAGTGTATTTAGCATTTAGCAAAAATGTGGCTTCTTTAGCTTAAATAGTGTTAAAATGCGCTAAGCTATCAAGTTACATTTTCAATACAAATCAGGAATATACTCTAACAACAACTGTATTTGACTTTAATATTTAACAAAAATGTGACGTCTTTAGCTTAAATCATGCTAAAAGTGTGCTAAACTGTTTGTCAGGGTTACATTTCAAATCAGGAATGAAATCCAACTACACTTGTATTTAGCATTAGCATCCCTGCTGAAAAAAACAGCTAAAACAAGCCTAAGCTGGTTGGCTGGCCTTAGCTGGTTTAAGCTGGATGTAGCTGGTTTTAGCTGGCCTCCCAGCCTGGCCAAGGCTAATCTCAGCCTCAGACATCATGTCCACGGACCGTTGGCTGAACATATGATGCATATGGCACAAAAAAATTGGAAACACTTCAGGAGTTTTGAAGTCGTCATCGGATTGGATGAATTATACAGGATTTCCAGGATATATGTGTGTGTCGCGTTCTTTACCGTTCCACCTGGAAACAAAGATGCCATGACGCCCCCTTTAGGGAAGAAGAAAGCCGTTGTGATTATCAGGATCAACTAAACGCTGGATTTTCAAAAGTATGTGAAATATGTAAAGTTCATGCATAGACTCTTTAAATTATGTCTAAGAGTTTTACACATCAGTCTGTTATTGTGGTGACATTTCCACACCCCTAAACATGGCGCAGTCAGTCATATGGCCTCTTGGGCGGGCCTTGGCCATTCAAAGCGGCCAAGGTTCCCAGACCTTCTGGCGTCAGTCTGAAGGTCTGGCTATGCAAGACTACTGGTTGGCCAGCTTAGGCTAGTTTTATCTGTTTTTAGCAACAATTTGGCTTCTTTAGCTCAAATCATGCTAAAAATGTACTGTTTGTCAAAATCAGAAATAAAATCTAACAGTTATATTTAGCGTTATTTCATTTATTTTGCTCAAATGTTGCTTCTTTGGCTTAAATCTTGCAAAACGGAACATTCACAGTTCATAGCTGTAGTGTCTTATGAAGGCAAACGGAGGCATCTCAAGGTTTCTGTGTTCTCTTGTTGCTCCTTTTGGCTTGTCATTATCGAGTGTCCTGAGTCCCTTGTGCTTTCCTCCCCCACAGGTCAGGAGTCGGAGTGACTGGATCGAAGCAGACCATGTTCTACGCGGAGGTGTCCGATGAAAGTCGCGTCGGAGAGGGAGGAGGTAAACCCCAAGAGGGCGAATTGATCGAGGTGGTCAAAGTTCCCCTTCACGAAGCCATGACCTTCGCCTTTGACGAGAGCATCCCGAAAACAATGGGCGTCATTTTCAGCTTCATCTGGTTCCACAGCAACATGTCACCGAAGTACAAGATCTCCACCAACGTGTAACGTAACAGTTCCAAGCCATCCAGAAATACAAGTCATTGCATACATTTTTATATATAGTAATCAAAATGGTCACTAATTGTTGATTATTTTGCTATTTCTTACACTTTTATCTGTTTGTTGTGGTTCTAGCTATTGTCTTATTTCAGACTGAAGCCGCACTTGTGTGCCATCTGCTGAAGAGGTTCATTGTGAGTTTGTTTTGTGTAACTGAATGCTTTGTTTTTAACATGCCAGGAATTTCAGCCAGCCATTTGAAATCACACCACGGCCCTTAAAGACTTTGTAATGGTGATCTATTCCACTCTATTTCGAGAGGGTAATATCTGAAAGACCGTGTTGATACCATCAGAGAGAGAATCTCAGACCTGGATCGATTGTGATTGAAGCTGTACTTTGTGGTCAGAAGGTGAAACCTCTAGCCATATTCCCACCAATTTTGCAGTCAGGCCATTTAGTAGAATGACATTCATTTTTAAATATAAATAAGCAAGTAAATGATCACAATAATTAATGTGAATTATGTGAACAACACACAGGCAGCTACACAAATGAGATAACTTGAGAGCCACTTCTTATAAAACAATCATTGACAAAGAAAAACAATTACGCTCTTGCAAATATCTCAGGTCCAAAGCTGACTTTGGGACATTCAGGGTTAGTGATGATGCTGAAAAATACCGAGATGTTTTTTATTGCCGCTTAACATTAAGTTGATATTCTGAGTGTGTGTTTTGCTCAGAATTTATTTATGAAATATCTACTACAATAACAATATACAACGTGTGAGTACAGTGCTAGTGCTACAGGTTTAAAGCTGCTTTGCCATAATCATCTTAGCTATAACACTGTTCTGAATTCTTTCAGAACTTATGGAATAGAATATATGAGGGGTGCATGAGCTTGCCTGCTGGAAAAATAGAAATTAATATTTTCAAATACCATATAGTGTCAGAAGACTGGTACCTCCTAAAGTCACAGCAACAAAACATAGTGACTTTCTGAAATCCCTTGAATACGATACTTGAAAATCATTTGTATTGCTGTTGCGGTTTACTGTATGAATATATAGGGTGATGACTATAAATGCTTGAATATAATCAATATACCCTCAATTTTCTCCATCATACCTCCAAGATTTGAGAGGCTGCTTGCAACTTTTTAAGGTGAGCTGAAGCTTTCTGAATCAGATTTTCGCTCTGTCATAGTTCAGTTCAGATTCTCTTATGCACAAAGCATTCACTAGTTTAATTTCAATTGATCAATTAATCAGTCGATCGTTTTTCCTATATCTTGTTGGCTTAATTATTTTGTGAATGATATTGAAGTGCACAAACATTTGTTAATGCTATCTTTGTACTTGTCATGACAACTATCACTACAGTGTTAAATAATATTATCAGCTGATCTTACTGTAAAGCATTTTCCTTTGTCCTATCACTGTACTCTGTAGTCTATATTCTATTGTGATTGAGTGTTATAACTTTATCAATACATAGGTCAATGTGCAAATTCACAAATTACCGTTCATATAATCAGTCAAAACCAGTGTGGAAAAAGACAAACAGGTTTGGTTTGGTCCACAATAATGTTTTTTATCTTCAAGCGCTCCTTTTAAAGTATGCAAATTAGACATTTAAGAATTATGCATTTGTTTTGGAAACATTATTTCATATCATAATGCCTCAGATATCATTTCCTCATTTTCTTAACCTCTTCTTATAAAAGAAACTTTGAACTTGTTTGAGTGTTTTGTACGTTTATCTCAGGATAGGGCTTGATTTCTTTTAAAAATGAATAAATTGTTGATTTATTGTCATGTGCCACTGTTATTAATGCTTGATTTTCAAATTCAGTATTTCAAGAGAGTTGTCTCTCATTTCTTCTTTTGAATCTCACAACATTTGTTTATTGATTGTTTTCATTTATGGCACCTCAAGCGAATATATATATATATATATATATATATATATATATATATATATATATATATATATATATATATACATATATACATATACATATATATACATATATACATATATATACATATATACATATATATATATATATATATATATATATATATATATATATATATATATATACATACATATATATATATATATATATATATATATATATATATATATATATATATACATATATATATATATATATATATATATATATATATATATACATTATTTATATATATATATATATATATATATATATATATATATACACACACACATTATATATATATATATATATATACACATATATATACATATATATATATATATATATATATATATACATACATACAATTAAGTATCTTTTGACATTTGAAAATATATATATTTCGAAAATGAAATATTGCATGTGCACTCTGTATTACATTGATCTGCATTCAGTTTAATTGAATAAAAAGGTTACTGCCTTAGGTCATGGAGTCTCTATTTGTGTCAGTTTCAGTCGGTATCTGTGCAAAATTATTATACAAATGCAAAATTGTAAAGTGGTGTAATTACTGATAAACAACACAACATCTTGCATTATGAAATATAAACTTGTTTTTTACAAATTTTGGGTTGCCGATTCCAACGATACTGCATGTTTTGCTCTACCAAGTCACAAAATATGTGAATTTTGAAACATTTTTGCTTTCAACAACCATTTTTAAGGTGAAGAAGTCTTGTATTATCCCTTAATCATCAGAATATCTGCCACAAAGACATAATTCCTATCTTCCTTTAAACCAGGTTTCTTCTATTTACTCAATTTTCAGGCAATTTTCACATGTATGAATGATTTTGAAGATGTTATTTTATACCTAATCCTGGCCATCGCCAAAGAAAATGTACATATGACCAAGATGTGTTCCGCTACATCCAAACAACAGATTTTGTTGAAAAATAAAATCATTTTCTTTTTCAGATTGTAAATTAATCTTGAATACTAGTAAATAAAAAAATCTTCAATCTTATTTTGTAAAAAAAAAAAAAAAAATGTAATGGCAAGTTCTCATTGATATTTTTGAACTTTGCATCATGGAGTTAGGTATTTGTCTTTGGCCTAATATTAGGTCTTTGTTGAAAATCTGTTTTTTTCTTTTTTAAGACAATGCTGTAATACATTCAAACAGTGGTGAGATCCTCTCCACTCCCTCATGTCCCTCTCCTTTCTTCAGTCGCCCACATTACCACACCTTTTGGTTGCAGTCTGGCTTTCATGTGCCAAACGAGCGTGATGTTTTCATTCAGGCTGAGGGACAATTCGTCAAGTCCTTCTCATCCAGAGCTCTCTAGGGTCAGAGTGAGCTCTTCGTTATGTAGAGCTTCGAGAGGAGTTGAGTTGTCAAGGTAATGTTTGTTTTCGTCTCTGCTTTTTTTAGACTCATTGGTAATCATTAGACAGCTTTACTGACGGATGTCCAGGCCGAGGGATTGTGGAGGAGGGACAGGTGGTTGGGTGAGGGGGTCACAAATAATAGCATTAAGTAACTGAGTGCAACTACCACAACTTTGCTATAGCAACCGCACGCCTCACAACAAGACACACAATGAGTGTGATCTGTGAGGCAGGGTAGAGGAGAAGACATGGCAAGGGACTTAAGCATGTTTTCTATGCTTCTTGATTTACTGATGGCTTTGTTCAGATGACCCAGAAAGGGCTTGTGCACTGTACGCAAACTGAATACATTATCAATACAAAACAATCGCTCATTTGTCAGCTGTACTAAGCCCTTTTTTTTTGGCTTTTCTTGTTGTGCATTTAATGTAATGAACCGGCAACCGCTCTAGAGATGCGATGATTATTTCATAGTACACCCTATCGGGATTAGCTTGCTAATAGAAATTAATGGTGGGGGCGGGACAAATTTACATGAAGATTTTGCCTCGGTTGTGTTTCTTTCAGGTGCATTTTTTATCATTAACCCTCTGGGGTCTGAGGTGATTTTGGGCCCCTTGAGATGTTTTGACATGCCCTGACATTTGTGCTTATTTCAGCTACTTATTCTATTGGCCAACATGTATTTTTTTTTTTTTTTTTGTGTTCAGCACAAACTGTGCTACAATAATATGTGAGCAAGACTGATGTATATGTTTGCATTTTTTAGGGAAAAAAAAAGATTATGCGTGGTTAGTAAGTTTTGGGGAAAAAAAATGTAGCTGAAATAAGGCCATAAAACACATACTGAATAGTTCTGAGCAAGACTTTTGAGTAATCAGTCTTGTAGGCTAGAATATTCACGTCAAAATGATGTGAAAATCATCTTGCTTACTCCTTCACAGAAAACAATATATTGATTTAAATTTTTAAAGACGTTTTGTGATCAAAAGCCTATATGTGAGGGAGTGGCAATGGCCTTGAATATTAAGTGATTCTCACCTGAGAGACAAAGGGCCCTCCCCTAATGGCCCATCCGTGTGACTGTGACTTTGAGGCGGGTAAGACAGAATTTGAGGAGATTGAAAAAATGGGTTTTTTAAATTATTTGTATTTTATTTACAACACAGTATAATCAAAACATACATAATTAAGGTCAAAGACACATTGTGCACGCTGATCTAACCACAGAGATGTGAACAGACTTTGAGTCATTTCTGCAACAGATTCTGTCCAACAAGTGAAACAAGTAAATCATACCTGATATTTACGTATGTTATTTAAGTGTTTCTGCTTCTTTCCATGGATTCAAGAAGAAAAAATAAAAACATAATCAGTAGTCAAGGAGCTTGTTTTACCATAGAATATCAGTGTAGTTGAACATCTGATGTTGGTACAGCGCTCTCAGAGGAAAACAGTTTGAAGAAAGTCATAGGATTCATCTGTGGTGCAGGTATCTGTAAAATACAAACAACCAAAAAAAAAAAAAAAACATTTGTGAGCATGTTAATATCAGGAGCATCTGTATATATATATATATATATATATATATAGGTTTTGTAGGCATAGACTTACGCATGCTTTGTACTATCGTAAAAAAAGAAGACATTTTATATCTGAGAAACTAATTATTATTGTTTAGCACGTTATTAAAATCTATTTTGAACCGAGTAAGCTATTAATAATAAACATGTTCTAAACATACTTAGACTCATAGCATTGATCATGTTACCGTGTACACTCATATTACTTTTATTGTTTTATATAAAGCATGAAAACATCATCGCAAAATTTAAATACAATGAATTGCCTATCATATTCAAAATGTTTTACTCAATTTCCTTGTGATGCCTGATATGAGAGTTTTTGACATTTTAGACAAAATATTAACTAAAAAAGTTTGCATGTGTGTTTTTGTTGACTATCATGTTTGATACAATGTTTTTTTTTTTGTTTTTTTTTTATGGCATATAGTATGGAGCTCATACTTGAGTAAAAAAAACAACTCAGTTTTATTCAAAGCCCCGAACTGAGCAAAATATGCAGTTGCAGTTGCTGATATTTATATGGTCAAATTCTGAAAGTCTGTACCTTGTAATATCAATAAGATTTTTACAACAGCATTGCGAACTACTTACATAAAAAGCATATAAATATCAGTTACTGACACTCTATATCTCCCAATAATATGTCTCAGTAGGATGGTTGGTCACACTTTATTTAAGGTCCAATGCTCACCATTAACAAACCATTAACTATGACTTTTGCCTCAATAAACTCCTAATTTGCTGCTTATTAATAGTTGGTAGTAAGGTAGTTGTTAAATTTAATATTGGGTAGGATTGGGGATGTAGAATATGGTCATGCAGAACATGTGCTTTATAAGTACTAATAAATAATCAAGTAAACCTAAATTGCTTCAGTCCAGTTAGTGATCATCTTGAAATATGAACCACAACCTGAAGGTGGACACATTTACAATTAAACTAACAGGCCTTTTACTTGCTAAAAAAAAAAAAAAAAAAAATCAGATGACAGAAGGCATGTAGAATATTGCGTACAACAGATTTTTCTGCAATATTTTTGATAATGTTGATAATTTTGCATCCTTAGAAGTTAGCATTTTAAATAATCATATAATCAGGCAGCCACTGAGATCACATGACCATACAGTTTATTTATGGGAGCCTCTTACTATCAGAAACCGTCCGTCAGAATAACTAAACATGGTTGTCTACAGTACATTTAGATCATTTGTACTAGCTGTGTTTAATTTGTGAACGAATCATTCTTATTAATTTCCATGACTCATATTTCCTTCACTGAAGTCTCTTTTTCCCTTTTGAAGCATGTGATTGGCTTTTCCTTCCTCTAAAGATCCACTGAATGAACACGTCTAAACAAGACATGGAATGAGACATTTCATTCCTGAATGAACTAGGCATCTCTTTATTGAAATATCTAAAAATCATTTCCACAGTCTGCAGTGGTTTTGACTTCTGAGTCTATTCAAGGTGGTTTTAAAGAGATTGTTCACTTCACCCTCATATTATTTTATTTCTGTTACAATGTATAGCATTCTTCAAAATAACTTCTTTCGTGTTCTGCAAAAGAAAAAAAACAAACAAACAAACAAAAAAACATTCAGTTTTGGAACAACATGAGGGTGAGTAAATGATGACAGAATTTTCACTTTTGTCTGAATTATCCCTTTAACACCAGTCTGGATTCTGAATATTCCAGATGTTGTCTTTGTGAAGCCTGGTATCAGTTTGATTTACAGAGGGAGACTCACTTTATAATCAAAGTTATGTGTGAGAGGCGTTTTTTGCACTTTTGTACCGACTTCATCATTTTCTCTGTATACTTATATACAAGCACAAAATATAATTGTGACTTTAGGGGTGGCTCGATACCACTCTTTCAGAACCGATCCCGATCCGATACCAAAAATTCTGAGTATCTGATGATACCGATATCGATCCGATACCAGGGCAGTTTTAAAAATAAAAAATACTAATTAAAAAAAATTCACCCCCCTCACAGTTGTCATGAAGGGCAAAATTAGTTATATAGACCAAAACCACTTTTTGTACCAGGCTGTAAACATATTTTTTTCCTGCTGTAAAGTTGGGCATTTTAACATGGAGAGTCTATGGGACTGACTCCCTTTTGGAGCCAGCCTCTAGCGGCCAGTCGATGAATTACAGTTTTAGTCACTTCCGAGAGAGAGCGGGAGGTTGCCGCTTGGTGTTGACCTGATCATGACTTTTTTTTTTCTTTTTTTTTGTGTGTGTTACACATAATCAACTAAATATAGACAACTTTATTGTAAAGAAAAACAACAAATGAATGCATATATAATTATAATCTATGACAAAAATACTATTATAAACTAGGTAGTGGATAATTCAGTAGCAAAAGTTACTCTAGAAAAATCATGAATGCACAATTTCCTAAAATCTAAAATTAGTGGGGAAAAACATTTAGTGGGGAACAAATAAAAGTGAATAAGTGTAGGACTAAATCTAAAATGATAATGTAAAATGATATACATTTCTCTTTGTATTGTTGTAAAATACATTCATATAAATATTTATATATACTGTAAAATTAAAAGACATTTCTTTTGAATGCATAGCACAGTAATGAGGCAGAAACATACATAAGACGAACAAGAAAGGCTGTTAATCATCTTTCATTGTGTAAAAATATTATGATAATAAAGACTCCAAATACAGAGCGGCACAAAGCGCTTATGCGCATCCTGTGCGCGGAATGATGCGCTTGAAGCAACACGGAGTCTCAGCGCGCAGCACTCCGCACAGAAAGGTTCAAAGCACAAAGTGAAGAGATATTGATGCGTAGTGTATTAAATCTGTACGACAGTTTATTGAGCTTTTTAACAGTTTTAAATTTCAGTAACAGTGCTCGTTAAGAACATATAGTGATCGCTAGTCCAGTGTTGTGATCTAATAGACACCAATACAGTTTTGAAAACAGCACGAAGACAAAGTCCTGCAAGATAAAGTCATTTTATGCAAAACCATTTATCTTTATTTACAGATCAAGTATAATATTAGGAACATTTAATAGTCTTACAGAGAGTTTCATCGTCTTGACTGTAGACCCCCCCCCCCCCCCCCCCCCCCCTTATAACTCAATTTATGCAACTTTATTGTAACTGTTACTTCTTTTTCCCATAATTGTGACTTTATTTCACAGTGCAACTCAAACTTCATTTCACAATTACAGTACCTTTTTAATCTTTTACTGTGAGGAAGAAACCGGTTTCAGAATCCTGTTTTGTGAGCTAACATCACTAACGGATATCTTGAGGATGCCAGTTATGCATTTTATAGTTTAACATAATTTGCATAGGCCTATATAATTTTGACTGTTAGGTCTATCTGCTGAGCTTCCAGTTACAGTATATGGAAATCTGGAGAAGCTCAGTTATTTGTGAGCATGCTGTTCAAAATATTTTCTCATCCAGGAAGGTGTGGGTTTTGTTTTCCATTCCAACCAGTTACATTTCCTAACAAAACATTTCTATTATTCCGTTTCTTAACTTACAGGCTGACTTGTAAAGAGATGTTCACTCTCATTGTTATTCTTCACTGTCAGTGCTTGCATAAATCATCTACATGGAGGAACATGTATCAACACAATGTTCTTGATGAGGAGGTGAGGTCAACATTTCAGCTCATGTTGAGCGGCAGCTTCTAAATTTCATGCAGGTTCCGATCTTTCCCTTCCTTGAAGGAAAGGGCACTTCCATTTCCCTGAAGTCCTGATCTGTCATCACTCCCTCATCCTGCTCCACACACCAAGCGCATATGATAAGATTCACTGTAGAATAGATAATACAGCTTAATGCATTAATGGTGCTGCTGAATGTTTATATGAACTTGCCCCATCTTGATGCCAACCGCTGGCTTCCTCTAATGTGCCGACTTTGCTTCTAGCAGTGGACTGATTTGCAGTGAGCTTCAGCGGGGAATACCCAGACATCCTCCGGGAGCTCTGTCACGCCAGGTAGGAGGGTGATTAATTAAGGCCTGTTGTTTTCTGTTTTGGGCCTCAAAGGTAGAACGATAGCCCATATTGTTACTTATGCGCGAGCCACAGATATGTTATATTAACTTACAGCCCACTGAGTTTATTTGCAGAGCTGACGTGATCTTTAGCTGCCTAATGTATCACAGTTACACATGTATCCCCATTGAAAGCCAACATGGCACATTTATCGTGGGAAAGTGCATAAACTGAAACATTTCTAACATTTGGTGCGAATCAGGCACAAGAACAGTTTCTTCCCCCAGGCAATCTATTTAATGAACAGTTAAATGTTCCCCCCATTATGCAATAACAATGTGCAATAACCTAATATTTGTTACCACCTCCATCTTACCACATCCCTGCTTTTCATTCTATTTTATCATCTATAGCACAACTGTACATACCACTTATTTATCTCTTAATTTATTTTTTCAAATTTTTGTCTATTTATATTTACATGTGTAATTTTTTATTCTCATTATATTTTTATTGTCTGTGTGCTGTTGTTGTCTCTGTGTACTGGAAGTTTATGACACAAAAACAAATTCCTTGTATGCACAAGCATGCTTGGCAATAAAGCTCTTTCTGATTCTGATGCTGATTCTGAATCTAGCTATCAATTTCAGTTCTGATACATTATCGCTTTTGACTGTCTTGCCAATGCAAGACAACATGTACCCACTTTTGCTGTCTTCCAAAAAAAAAAATAATAATAATAAATAAAAAGCCTTGCAGTAGGCTAGTTGTTTTCTTAAAATATATCACTCACTCCGCACAACAATTTCAAGCATTTTAGCATATATCTAAAATTTGACATTAAACTTCAGGGGTTTATTTTTAATCTTATTGTAATAATATATATATATATATATTTATTTATTTACTTACTTACTTACTTACTTACTTATTTATTTAGAGCTAAAATAGTGGGTGATACTGATGGAATCATCAAATATTTGAAAGCCAAAAGCGGTCAGCTAAGGTAGCACCACCCACACTTAAATCTCATTGGAACGAAGTATCAAACACGGACGGGGACACGCTGATTGATTGTAGACGTTTACAATAGGATTTTCTATGACAAAACATTGAAGTTACACAAGTAATACGATTACAACCATTTCATCTGCTAAATCGTCACAGAATATGTCACGAAAATACAAGGTATGTGTTTGAACTTTTACGCACCGCGTTGTGAGTTGGAGAAAGCGCGCAAACATAGAGAAACGCTTCTGAATGGCTGTGTTATTGTGATTGATCGCGTCGCGCTGCGCTCCATTCGCGCGTTTGGCGTGGCTCAAGGCTAATTGTGTAGTTGTGAATGTGTAGATGACACTAAAGCCAAGCTAAGCTGCCAGAGCCAATACTTGTAATAAGTGCACATGAGATTGCAGGTGTCAAGGGATTGTCCTCCCTTCCTGTTATTTCCTTCCAAGTCTAACCACTCAAACATAGCCTGTGGCATGAAATCTTCAAGTAGTCTTTTTATAGTTATAGCCCCACTTACCATCTGTCAGTGTCTAAATAATTATTATCTAATCATAAAATCATAGTATTTTGCATCTGTGCATCAAAACTGCTCTTTTAATTCTTTAGTAGGCCTTAATTGCGTTTGAGCCTTTGGAATAATAATAATAATCGTATTTTAGTTTGTTTTCATGGCATCATCATGCATGCTTTGCCTGCTATGAAGTTTTTTTTTATATGCAAAATTGTCCTGCTGAGACTGGTCCTGGTTTCCAGTAATTCCTGATTTCACTTTCACTCTGCTTCCAGTGCCTCAGGGCAGGGCACTTGGAGTCTGACATGTAAGTGATCATTTGTTTCCTCTTTCAAGCTACACCAGCTTCTGAGCATCTCATGATCAGCATGTGGGTTTGTGTTACAGATAAGGGCTTCTTTTTCCACCGCCCTTGGCTATGGATCACCCACACTGACGTGCTTGTGTTCAGATCTTCCTTAAGTATTTTGAGTTCGCTCCACACTGTAAGCGAAGCTCCTTGGGGTGTATCGCATTGAAATGGATGCTGCGAGTTCCTGGACTGAGGTACAGTACATACAGATGTTATCACTGCAGACCTGAAGGCTGATTTTCTTGGAAGGGGTGGATTTTATGAATCGTGACTTGACTTCCAATCCACCTACAGCATTCCTTAAAAATTCTATGGTACAACCAGCGCTGCGTGAAAAACTTGTTGCCAGGGAACGAGATAGTAACAGGTCATGGAACACCCCCTCAGGGTTTTGTTCAATGAGATGCAAGTCTTCCTGTCTGTTGCCTCTCAGAGCATTTGCTGACCTTCAGCGTGTCTTCTTAAGGGCTATGGTAGTATTCTTTATCAACTAAA